>CAMOHE010051428.1:9413-20382 GCA_946598075.1 Artocarpus hirsutus
TAGATAACTTCTCTATTGGGTTATATGAATTAAAACTGAGGCTTTATCCTATAGAATCTCGGGTGAAAAATAAAAGATTCGCGTGATTTTTATTTCAGCAGTTCGGCCTGCCGATCAGGCAAGTCTGGCCTACCTATGAAAAAGTTCGGCCTGCCTATGCACAAATTAAAAATCGTGCGTTTTTATGCGTATCTTATCCGATATAGACCCGAATTTGGTTCTGTTTCGAATCTTTGAGACCTTATCTGATAAGTAATGACCCTAGACCCAACCTCTATAAATAGGGAGTGAGTCTAATGAGTTATTAAGATCAATAGAGAGATTAAGAGTGATACTCTACTGGTGAGAATCTGAAACTCCCTGAGAGCTCTTGTTCACAAATCACGAACACTAGCTTTGGGTTCTCTCAATTGGTTGGAAGGAGAGTCACCTTTAGGAAGAGCTGTATGTGTGAGCCCACACTCACTCCGATCGTGGATATAGAATAGCAAAGAAGACCAGTTGGTTGAGGCTCTTCTGCAACGTTACTTCTCTACACAGATTTCGAGAGCTTTTCGGCGTGTACAAGGTCAGTAAGATTAGGTTAATTTATACATATAGCATGTCAAACTTGTGTTTTGGAAAATACTCTGATTTTAAAATTTTTAAAATTTCGCTGCTTATTATTTTTTCAACAAATACAATAGTGAAGAATAAGGTGTTGAAGACATCTTTCTCATTGGATTGAAATTGAATTTTGGATTTGCTCGAGACTTGTTAGAAGATCGTCGGGAGCTCATCGGATGGTAAAGCTTTACGATTACATTTTATCAGAGTTCGAGATCTACGATGGATCATATCCGTCACTCTCATGGTGGATCTTGCTAAATTCAAGATTGTGGTTCGTTATAGTTCAAGATTTGTGGTCCGACTTTAAGACAAACTTCTTATGCTGCTTTGGTTCATTCACTATAGCTAGGAAGCTCACCACCACAAGTTCGAGATCTATGGCAAGTTTGAATCCTGTTTTGTATTTTTTTTTTTTGGATTAAGCTTTCCCACCAAACAAAAAAAAACAAAAAAGAAAAAATTGCTTGATATATTAGTGTATGACATGCTTCGAGATAAAAAATTGCTTGATATATTAGTGTATGACATGCTTCGAGATTTGTTTTCTTTTTTATGCTTATATGTTCTTTGTTTATTGAGACTAGATTATATGATATGGTGTGAGTTTGTAGTTAGATATAAAATTTTTATATTTGTGTGCAAAGATTTTGTGAACGTTTTGATATTGGAAATCTTTCTATATAGATGGTCTTCGTAAACCTCCACCGGAGCTCTCCCCTATTTTTTTTTCATTTTCTTCATCTCCTAAGACTAAGAAAAGCTAATACAAAGCTTATGTTTTTTGTGTGCTAAACTCATGTATTTATAAGCTCTCCAAGTTGGGATCAAAATGGGTAACTTTGGACTCAATTTGAGTCAAAATCTCGAATTTGTCGCAACGTAGCACTATGGTGCTAAGCTTCAACACCGCGGCTCTATGAAAAATCTTTGGCACCACAACGCCTAAACCTAGCGCCATGGCCCTAGTGGCCAAGGCTGTAGCTTCAGGTTTCAAGGCCTTAGCCCTATAGTTTTAGCTATTTAGCTTGTTTTGCTTAGTTTCACACTAGAAGCTCATCCTATGACTCCTACTGAACTCTAAATGAGTATATATATGATTCTTGAACATCCAAAATCCTCATTTTTAACCCTCTTTTCATTCTTTGATATTAAAACACCTATAAAACATAAAAAATAACAAAAACACTAGAAACTCAAAAACTAACAAAATAAACATAAAAAAATGATAGAAAAATATATGAAATTAAGCACTTATCACCATCTCCATTAAAGACATAGGAAAATCCTCCATAACCGTCCATATTCCTCTCTCACACTATTTGTATACTTCGAGATCCTCTTTAGCAAAGTCATCATCCTCAATAGAACTAAGATTGCAATGGGTCTCATCCTTGAAGACAACAGTCTTTCAGGTTACTCGAGTGTAGCCCATTATATGCGAGCCTAGAAACACATTTCGACCACTCCCAATGTTGAGACCATCATTATAGATTGACTAGCTCTATTGCCTAACATGCTGCCATCTTAGCTCCTGATAAGCAGGACACCCAAGCCAACCAAAAAAGGCCCCTAAAGTCTACATTCTCCACATGTGAAGGCCAACCATGATAGAGCCCCAACATTTCATGACTCCACTAGAGAAGCTGGACTAGGATTCCACAATGGTTCCATCCAAGTCTAAAAAGATGAAGGCCTTACTTGAAGAAGAAGTCGATGCATTTGTGTCCTTGTCAGACCAAGGTATAGGGACACCCGATGGAGCTAAGCTGACAGTTGTTAGAGTCGTGGAGTTAATCCATGAGATGGCTCATACACAAGGTACGCTCATCCACAAAATAGAGAGTTAAAGAATGCCATCTCTAGACACTGACAATGAATGAGGGGATGGATGAAAGGGTCACGATTGCCATGGAGACCGAGACTTAAGCACCTAAGGAAACCAAAGTAGGTTTCTTAGTCGCGCTGAAGTGCTTTCACTCGTAGAACATCACCTTTACAACACCCTTTTAGAAAAGTCAGAGTTTGTCTTCAGACCTTCGTATCCAACCAAACTGTATTACAAGCCATACCCTAAAGGCTATTATACTTTAAGCTTCATTCTATTTAATAGTTGAAAGGGGAACCCTAAAGAGCACATAGGTTAGTCCTTAGACTCACTCGAACAACATGCTAAAGACAAAGATTTAAGGCTTTGGGAATTTTTCAAGCGACTCTCTGATCATGCCTACACTTGGTACATAATCTTAGAACTAGGTTCCATTCACATGTAGGAAGACATGGTGACTTGCTTCTGCACAAACATGTATAGATCCTAAAGAGTGGTTCTTTCAAAATCATTTTAGTATTTTGAACTTAGTTGATTCGAGCCTCATCTTGATAGATACTTTGTCGCAAGATGAAGCTCTATCTTCTCACTCAAGCTATCATAGTCCTTTGGCTTCATCCATACCGGTCATTGCAAGCTTGCTTGTTTTGTGACTAGGATTGATCATCGATGTTGATTGTCCGAGGATGACATGCGTCAACATTCCTTAGCTTAGTGGAAAATCTCCCAACAAATTCTACTAAATACATGCACAACAATCATAGGCCAACACAACATCGATCAAATGAAGATAATCAACAAACAACAGGCAAACAAAACATGAAAGAAAAAATTGAAGAACCAACTACCTTCGGTTATGAAACCAAACAAAACTAAAGTATTGGTGTTTGGGAATCACGAATTCGAAAGACCATTCCATTCTCACTACTACAGACAGGGAATTCCATGACGGTTTCAAACTATCGTGGAAAACTTTCACGACGTTTAGAAAACTATTGTGAAAACCTTTGTCAGTACAAAATCAAGTTTTCACGATGGTTTTTTTCATCATGGAACCTCAAAATGGACGCCAATTTGAGGTGTCTCAAGGGACCTATATCACGACAGCTTTTCGTAAAAACCATCGTGATAGAGTTAATTTTTCACGATGGTTTTTGCAAAAACCGTCCTAAAAACATGACATTTCATGACAGTTTTTACAAAATTTGTCGTAGAAAATTGGTACACCATAACTTTACACAATGGTTTTTGTAAAAATCATCATGTAAGGTATGGAAAATTTGTATTGCATGAAAATTTGCATAAATTTCTGATTCACGGGATGGATAGTCCCATGTTATCCATTACAATAAGGCTCTAATTGCATACAAAAAATATGGTATATTGAAATTACAAGGTATTTACAAGATCATTTATATTTGAACTATTTTGCACAATCATTTATCTACTATCCCTATCCAAACATGATATACCTATTTACAAATTATATCCACTCTATTCTAACTTCATTTATATTCGTATGTACATAAAATTCTTTTTTTCCTAGGACTTGTATACCACTATTAATTATATCCACATGAAACGTAGAATAAAAAAAAAACCACATTCTATGTTTCCTTGTTGTCTTGGTCACTTATATTTGGAATATAGTATTCCGTTTAATCGGAATGTTACACCGCTTCCTGTTTAAACTTTCAATCGTTAAGCACCCTAAGATTGTGCCATGATTAAATGAAAACAATACAATTATGTAAAACTTAACATAGTTAATTTTATAAAAAAAAAATTGATACTTACAATCTGGTGAGTGATACAAAATCATCACGTGGTAGGTGTCCAAGGAGATTGAACCAATATATTTGCTGGTCCCATGGTGAAATAACTACCAACATCCAATGTTTTCCAACATTGTAAGGCATGAAGAATAATTTCGCCTACAGTGCTTGAGCTAATAGGTGGAGGAGTGGCATGGCGCACTCTCTGCAATCATTATGTGGGTCTTTTGCAACACTTGAAACAATTGCTAGAGATATGAAACCAAAATTGTGTACCTTGCCTTGAAGTTCACAATATTCTGCCAAAAAAGTACAATAAAAAACAATACACTAAACTATTTGAAAGCACCACACAACTCTACTTAGATTTAAAAAAGTCAAAATTAAGGATAGAGTTATTACCTGAGGTATAACATAATACAGTTTGCCCCAATTTGATCAAAGGTGATGAAGTAGTAAGTCTCTTCATACCCCACATAGATAGGCAATTCATTGCTGGTGATATTTCTCGGTATCGGGCACTAAATCATCAACCCATCACGTATAAAAAAATGTGTGAGTAAAGCCAACTGCATAAATACTAAAGGTGCTAAATATAAGTTAAATGTAGGTTGTAATTGTGTTGCTTTTATAGAACTTTTCACAACAAGTTATTCTTGTTCTTGTTCTACCTCAAGTTGTAATTGTGTTGCTTTTGTAGAACTTTTCTCTCTTTTTTTAGCGTTTCTTTCCCCCTAGATCTTGTAGAACATGGCTAGGTGCTCGACTCATCTTCGTTGTTGCAACGACTTCAATTTACCTCTTTGGCCATCTGACGAAGCTTTTGACGGCTTCACCCACAATTGTTGCTTCAAATGTCACAACAAGCAATTTAGCTATTCCAACTATAATAGCAATGATTCTAACATGCATGTTTTTGTCCCCTAAGTGTCTTCAATGGATTGTATCAATTGCAAGACTCTCCATCCATGCCTTCCCAAGCACAACAAGTGCACACCCACCATTAACTCTATCGTTAACAAACAGCCTACATTCTTGATATCATTTGGGCTATTGACGATGAGGTGACAATTGGACTTCCTGCTACATTGTCAGGACAGTTACAGCTAGCCTTGAAGCTTTTGCATTGTAAGATACTCCGTCGGTCTGCCATGTCCTTAGGAAATGAACTCGGTCACAAGACCTCATAGTTTTGCAATTTCCATTTACATCTTCGACATTTGGGGATTGAATTTTGAACCAAGTTGGAGGTTGAAGTATTGAGACTACTTCATATACTTTGATTGACCCTAAACACGTTCTATATGTTATAGTTTTCCTATTGCCCTCGTCAATATGTCCTCATTACCGATGGATTGAAAGGTCCTTGGACTTTATGCATCGTGTACTCATCCTGTAAAACAACACCAAACCAAGTTATTCTTAATATCCTTCAATAGGTATTAAACTACAAATTAATAATTTGAGTTCAATAAACATACAATCAAGTTCCCAATTTGTGCTACCTTTGGATTTTTAAACTATAAACAGGACCTTGACTTGATTCTACCCACAACCCCTCTTGTGTTGGTAGCATAGTTAACTATATTATGCTATGTTAGTAACATATTAATGATAGAATAATTGATATATGTAAGACAAGTAAGATATTAATGTACCAATGAATGGTCGAGCTTTCTATATCCTACTTGGCCAACCCTAGAACCATATTCATTTTTTGCTCTTATTTTTCTTGTGTTAGCAGATAGCAGTTGGAATTCAGCATAACATCGATACTTCACAAAAGCTTCTCAATCGTTATTGTTTATAAAGAGTTAGTAGTGTATTACCATAAAAGGCCGCTTATATACATTTTCATAATCCTTTAGAATGGAAAGGTTAGGCTTTACAAAAGTAATGTAGAGATCGGATCTAAACCCCTTTGCTAATTTGCCATAAACCTTCAAAGTCTTTTTTCCTATACGACCCCTCAACTATGAAAGCTTCGTAAATCTCTCTCCAAATCATATCTTTTACTTGGTCCAAATCCTTAGTCCTCCAATCTTTAATCCATAAAGGAACATGTTCTCAACTAAGAACTCCAATCCAACTCCTTAATTCATTGTCGAGTGTGCCTTTCGTTTGGCCTTTTTAATCAAACGTCACTTCTATTTGTGAACCTCTCTTCTTCATTAGATGAACCTTATTCATCAAAGTAGCTCTTCACTCAAAATCTACTTTGGCATCGAATTCGTTGCACCTTCATGGCTTACTAACTTGTTTTCCTTTGCTATATTGAGAGGAAGATGGAGTGCATTCTTCATACTACTCCTCATAGTAGTCATTATCATTCTCTTGAGTCATTTTTACCTAATCTAATGACTACCAAAATCACAACATCACATATTGCATAAAATCACAAACTTATTTAATATATTATAATTGTCATTACTATATATTGGAACAAACCTTACACACCATATTGAAATGAACCTATTACAAAATTGACCCAAATAAATAAACCCATTTCAATAATTAAGCAAATCCTCACTCAAGTATTCTAACAATCACATATTCATAACAAACACCAAAATTATATTTAATAATCATGCATAAACAAATCAATACATATAAATACTTATTAATCTATTTAACCTACATAAACTTGTCATACTCATTTCGATATTTAAACTAAATCTTATTTCAAATCATTCATAACCAACATCCAAATATAATTAATCATCATCACTCGTAAAAAAATATCAACACACAAAGAGATACTTATTAGTCCATCTAAGTTATACAAACACATCATACCTATTTCAACTTCTAAATCAACTCTTCATCCACATAACACAAGAATCACATATTCACAACCAACACGCAAATAATATTTAATTATCACATTCACAAATGTCTCATAACTCACGGGGGTAGGAACTAAGGGAAGGGGAGGAGCAGGGGAGGGGGAGGGGGCGGGGGAGGGGAGGGAGCAGGGGAAGAGGCTAGGGCAAGGTGGGGGGGAGGCGGGGGTTAGGGATGAGGGGGAGGGGCGAAGGAGGAGGGAAAGGGAGAAAGGGGAAGCAAGGACGAGGGCAAGGCAGGGGTGAGGGTGACAGAGCAAGGGGGAGAGGGGTCAAGAAGGCAAGGGGGTGAGGGGAAGAAGGGGCGAGGGGGCAAGGGGGAGGGGTGGGGGCGAGCGTAAGGGCCAGGGGGTGAGCGGGAGGGGCAAGGGGGAGAGGTGAGGGCGGGGGAGGTGAGGCAAGGGGTAAGGGGGCAAGGCGAAAGGCTAGGGCAAGGTGGGGGGGAGGCAAAAGGGGGAGGCGGGGGTTGGGGATAAGGGAGAGGGGCAAAGATGGAGGGAAAGGGGGAAAGGGGAAGCAAGGGTGGGGGCAAGGTAGGGGTGGGGGTGACAGAGTAAGGGGGAGAGGGGTCGAGAAGGCGAGGGGGTGAGGGATAGAAGGGGCAAGGGGGCAAGGAGGAGGGGTGGGGGCGAGGGTAAGGGCCAGGGGGTGAAGGGGAGGAGCGAGGGCAGGGGCAAGGGGGAGAGGTGAGGGCGGGGGAGGTGAGGCAAGGGGTGAACGGGCAAGGTATTGGAGAACGAGTACACAACAAAATTTTTAAAATTTTTTAAATCAAAGTATTTTCCAACACACAAATTTGACATGCTATATACATAAATTAATCACAAATCTTACTAATCTTTTGTATACTGCAGAGCACCAGTAATTAGTGAAGAGAAGAACATTCTAGAAGAGCCTCAACCAAGTGGTCTTCTTTGTTGTTCTTTATTAACGATCGGAGTGTAGGTGGTCACACGTTGTATAGCTCTTCCTCCAGTGACTCTTCTTCCAACCAATTGAGAAGATCTAGAGCTAAGGTTCTTGATTGTAAACAATAGCTCATAGGAAGTTTCAGAGTTTCTCATACTAGAGTACTCACTCTGTACTTCTCAATTTATCTGAAAAACTAAGACAACTCACCCCTATTTAAAGAGGTCAAACCTGGGGTTAATCATTATCATTTAAAGTCTCAAAGTTCCAATTTGGATCTACTTCTGATAATAATCGCGTCTGAAACACGTAAACAGATTATCGCTAGATCAACAGGCCAAACTTGGAGATCGGCCTGCCGAACTTATTCCATCGGCAAACCAAACTAGCAGGTCGGCCTGCCAAATTTGTGATGATATGATCCCTAAGAATTTTTTATTTCCCACCCGAGATTTTTTGAGAGAACCTCGGTTTTAATTCAAATAACCAATAGAGAAGTTATCTAATCAATACAGTCATATCTGAATAATCTCATAGAAAATAAAAGATTATTCCAATAATTCAGCATGTTTATCTTGAATTAATTTACAAAATTAATTTAACTGATAAACTGACATGAATTATTAAATATGATCTGAATCACCAATTAGTAGGAAAAGCACATTGTATCGTTACAGGATTTATTATAAGCTAGCAAAAAGGACCTAATGGACCTATATAGTTCAAGCTCCTATAATTATAAAATACAATACCCCAGATATATATTTTATAATTATCAACTCTAATGCTACTCCACTAAAAACTTAGAACTGCACTCTCGAACTATAAAAAATTACGAAGCTTCAAGTAAGTTAAGCATCCATGATATATCATAATGTGTCATATCCCCATAGGATATTTATAATCGGCTTAAGAAGAAATTTGTTTTGCCTTCTCGATTACTTTTATCTTACGTTCCGTTATCTCCCCATTAAAAAATTTAATACCTAAAGATAGTATACCATTCGGTTACACCTATGCATCCAAATGGTTGAGTGCTTCAATCTTTCAATTACAAGATAACGCATATAAGAGAATTCATTAACACTACAAAAGAGCTATGGATTCCATATATATGAATTACAAGTCTATGCGATCAAGAGTCATATCTCCAACATACTGGTATGTGTACTATCATAAAATCAGGATGTCACCTTTTAGTACATCAAAAGACATAAGTCAATATAACGGACCCATTAGTCATTTTAAGATTAAGACACAAACATATGATTGTCTAAAGTGAATTGATTTGTACAAACAGAATTGTTAATCCAAATCAATTCAACTCTATGTCTCGATCTAATACATTATCATCTATGACAATGTACCAATGTTTCTACTTGTGGAGTTCCACTCTGATGACCAAGACAAGCCATCTTCCATTAGGGATGTAGACAACATAACAAACTTAGCATGAATAAAGAGCCTAACTTTATTCCCTCGATTGTAGATCTTATGATGTAGAATATCAGCTTTAAGATTCATGTCTTCTGCATAATCTATCTATTATATGCATGATTCTTAAAGGTTTAGACTAACAGTCTCAAACTTTTGTTTGCTTACCATACTTTCAATAGAATGAACGTAAAGAGGACAACATTTGATATATGAATAATAAATCAACTCTTTATTGATAAAAAGTCTCCAAAAACATATTATAACATTTTACCAACATATATAACAATCTGCCACTTGCCCTAAGTAAGTAAATATGACATGTCTCACATCCTTATAACCTCCATATGCCTCTTGAAAACCCTCACAGTTAGTGTCTTCGTGAATGGATTAGTTAAATTATCCTCAGATGCAATTTTATATACAGCAACATGCCTACCCTCAACGAAGTCTTTTATCACATGACACTTCTGATGAATATGCTTACTCTTCTTGTGAAATATTAGTTCCTTAGCATTAGTTATTGCTGTAGTGTAATCATAATATAGCGATACCACCTTATCCATACCAGGAACTTCCACAAGACCCCAAGGAACTTGCGAAGCCACACTATTTCTTTCAAAGCATTACTAGCTACCACATTCTCGACCTCTATCGTTGAATCCAAAGTGCAATCTTGCTTGACACTTCTCCAAACAATGGCACCACCTCCTAGAGTAAACACAAAACCAGAAATCGATCTTCTCAAATCTAGACAGGATAGAAAATCTAAATCAATGTATCCTAGAGGTGTAAGATCCTCACCCAAACACACAAGCATACACTTGTGAGTCCTTCTCAAGTACTTAAAAATATGCTTGACAACAACCTAGTGGTTTGGTCCTAGATCCGACTGAAATCGACATACTATTTGATCGCATAACAAATGTTCGGTTGTGTACAAAGCATAGCATACATGAGACCACCCACTGTCGAAGCATATGGCACAATTTTCATGTATTTCCTTTCTTTATCAGACTTTAGTGAGTCTTTCTTAGAAAGAGTAATTCTATACCTAGATGGTTGCCCATCTTTCTTAGAATTCTGCATTGCATACCTCTTGAGAATTTTATCTATGTAGGCCGCTTAGGATAAATCTATCATTTTGTTCTTCCTATCCCAAAAGATTTGTATACCGAGAACATAATTAGCTTTACCTAAGTCATTCATGTCAAACTGCTTGGTCAACATAATTTGATCGATGATAACCCCCAACGTCATGCCAATCAACAGAATGTCATCTGTTGGAAAAATAATACACAGCGGAATTTTAAAAAATTTTAAATCAGAGTATTTTCTAAAACATAAGTTTGACATGCTATATGTATAAATTAACCTGATCTTACTAACCTCTTACTCGTCGAAAAGCTCCCGAAAACAATGTAGAGAAGTAACGTTCCAGAAGAGCCTCAACCAACTGGTCTTCTTTGCTATTCTCTATCCACGATCGGAGTGAGTGTGGGCTCACACGTACAGCTCTTCCTCAAGGTGACTCTCCTTCCAATCAATTGAGAGAACCCAAAGCTAATGTTCGT
>CAMOHE010051428.1:21369-59608 GCA_946598075.1 Artocarpus hirsutus
GTAAAGAGGACAAGATTTGGTATATGAATAATAAATGAATTCTTTATTGATAAAAATGTCTTCAAAAACACATTACATTTTTACTTCTTAGGGCATACATGTCTAACATCATCTGCATAAAGCAGTAGAAAAACACCTTCCCATCCTTAATGTGTTTATAAACACATGGTTCATCTACGTTTTGTTTGAACCCATAAGCCTTGATCATCTGATCAAATCTTATGTTCCAAGAATGGAAAGACAACTTAAGTCCATAAATTGACTTTAGCAGCTTACAAACCTTATCCTCTTGTCCCTTAGCCTTGAACCCATCTGGTTGTACCATATATATGGACTCATCAAGATAGCCATTCAAAAAGGCTACCTTAGCATCCATCTACCAAATCTCATAGTCGAGAGCGGCAGCTATGGATAAGAGAATGCGGACAGACTTAAGCATGGCTATAGGCAAAAAGGTTTCCTCGTAATTGATTCTTTCATTTTGCATGTATCCCTTAACTACCAGTCTAGCCCTATAGGTTTTGACTTTCTCATCTGCTCCTCTCTTTCTCTTATACATCCACTTACACCCCATGGGTTTTACCCCTTAGAGAAGATCCCCAAGTTTTCAGACCTAATTAGTCTCCATAAACTTCATCTTAGTGTTCATGGGTTCTATCTAGAGCTTTGAATCAACATCCTCCATATCCACTTCATAAGTGTAAGGATATCTGTCATGTTCAACCTGTTCATCCAAGTAGGCTTCACCATTAAATATATACCTCTCAAGTTAACGCCTGATCCTCTCATTACGCTGAAGCCCCTCAGGTTGTTGTTCGGTTGGTTTTTCTATATTGATTGGATTGGTTTCTACCGAAACCCCCTGAGTAATCGAATCGCTTGCTAACTCCTTAAGTATCACTTTACTTTGAGGCTTAAAGTCATTCATGTAACTTTCCTTAAGGAAAGTTACATTCATCGAAACCACGACTTTATTGTCCTTTAGGCTATAGAAATAACCCTCTTTAGTCCCTTTTGGATATCTTACAAACCCGTAAACTTCTAAACGTGCTTTTAACTTATTCGTTTCCATATACAAGACATGAGCCCGACATCCATACGTGAATATAGTTTAAGGATGTCTTCCTACCCATCTACAACTCGTAAGAAGTTTTAGGAACCAATTTTGAAGGCATATTATTCAAAATATAACATACGGTTTGTAGTGTATATCCCCAAAGAGATAAAGGTAACATCAAATAACTCATCATGGACCTAATCATGTCCAACAAAGTCCTATTTCTTCTATTAGCAATGCCATTCTGCTACAGAGTGCCTTACGTATTCTCTACCTCATCAGAGAGGTATTCTCTAATAAGATCCTATTCTTTAATAAGTGTCCCGAAAACTCATCGAAGAGGTATTCTCCACCCCAATTAGATCGAAGTGTCTTTATGGGTTAACCTAATTACTTCTCCACTTCAACTCGAAACTCCCTAAACTTGTCAAAAGTTTCGCTTTTATGATGTATTAGGTAAAATACCCATATCTTAAATAATCATCAATAAAAGTGACAAAGTACTCATACCTTCCTCATGCCCGGATGTTCATGGGACCATAAACGTCACTATGCACAAGTTCTAGAACTCCTTCAGGCCTGTTGCCCTTAAGCCCAAATGGTCTTTTTGGTTATTTTACCCTCCAAACAAGATTCACATTGTGGTATAGATTCCACCTTTAAATGACTTAAAGGTCCATCCTTTACCAATCTTTGAATTTGATTCAGGCGAATATGACCTAATCGCAAATGCGAAAGATAAGTTTTATTAGAGTGAGATGTCTTAAGTCTTTTAGAGTTATTATCATTAAACTCTGTGTTAAGTAGTATATCCATCTTAGGCTTGATAAAATATATATTGTTTACATAAATCATCATAGATAAAAGATTTGTTTTTCGAATCACCACTTTATTATTAAAAGAAACTAAATAAGAATCTTTAAATAAATAAGCTACAGATATTTAATTCCTTTTAAATCTAGGAACATAAAAAAATCCTTTCAAAACTAAAATCCTATAATTATCAAAGTAAAGATGGATGTCTCCCACTGCTTCAGCCAACACTAAGGATCCATCGCCCATTCGAAGGGTGAAGTCCTTATGAAGCAGACTTCTCGTTTCTTTGAACTTTACAAAGAAACACAAACATGATTAGTTGCTCTAAAATCTATGACCTAAGTGTCACCTGATTCCTCAACTAAACAAGTTTCAACAACCAAAAGATTACACCTACCTCCTCAAGAAAGGAAGTCCTTGTAATTCTTCTTTATGTGCCTAACCTTCCCACAATAAAAACACTTTAGCTTCTTTGGGTTCTTCTTTTTCTTCTTCTTATTCTCACCATTTGCAGAAATAGGAGACTTTTTATTCTTAGCCATCTGTTTCCTTCCATTCCCTAAACTAGGATTGAAACCGGATGCAAATGCCAAGTTGGCCTTGCCACCTGGAGGATTTTCCCTAATCAAATTGTTAAAACTCCTATAACTGCTTCATCAGTTCTGTTAAGGTCACATCCTGTCTATTGCTCAAATTGTATGAAGCTCTAAACGGGATGAACTCTTTTGATAAAGTCTCAAAAACCATGGTCGTCTGTGACTTGGCATTGATATTAGCTCCATGGGATTGAGCCTTAGCGAGGTCACTCATGACCAACATCATATGCTCCTTCACAGTAGTCTCCGGTATTTATTTGCAGTTCAAAAGTTTCCGAAGCGCCCTTTGCCATTATGTTAGGGCTTAGCCTTGGCCTTCAAACATGTCTTGAAGATTATTTAAGATCTTCTTCACAGTCTCATAATCTTCATGTTGTGCCAACAACATGTTATTCATGCTAGCCATAACATAACAGCGGGCCTGATCATTAACATCTTTCCAGCGATCATACACTTTGATTTGCTCATTAATGGATTCCCTGGTAGATTTGGGAGGAAACAATGTTGTTAACACAAATTTTAGTTTCTCAAAGGATAGGACGATATTCAGGTTCCTTTTCCAATCTTTGTAATTCTCGCTAGTTAATTGGTTTTTATCGAGTATCAAAGATAAAGCATTTTTAGACGTTTCATTCCACAACAAAGATTCATATACTAAATATAAGCAAACATTCCATAATAGTTTTTTAAGATAACACAAACAAGTAAACATACAATTGTGCTTATGTGTTAAAACCTTGAAAAAATCACAACCTTATACTGATAATTCCTAACTCAAAATTCAACAAGCTGCCTAAGGGAGACTTGCTAAATTCAATTAGGAACACAAATCTACTCCGATTAATATATGTCGTCCAAGACCCATCTGATCCAACATTTATGAATAATCGCTTTCTTTGGCCATTAATTATATTAATAGAGCTCCTAGAAGAAATTAATAATAAAATTAATCTTGAGTATATAACCATCATTTCAACTATTTTATCCATGATTTATATTTGCCACCTAGGGGTGTACAACCATAAATCATGCAAAAATAAATTATCCCTTCAGAGATCTAACCCGGTACATGATGAAATCCCTTCCTAGGGATCAGAACCACCACCTATGGACCAACAATGGAGGTCATAGGTCCTCTCTTTGAAAATCTTCCCCCACTCAATAGTTTAAAAACCAAGGTTTTATGTTAACATGCATAAACAATTTTTAATGAGAGGTACACAAATCATATTATAATGTAGACAAGCAAAGCAACATGCAAAGCCATAAGCAAAATAATAAATAGTCGTAATATCATGGTTCCATCCTAGAGAAAAGAACATAGAGATTTCAAAAGATCAATCGAAACATATTATCAATTCTTCATCTTTGTATCTTTAAATTGTATCCTTCAACATATAGCATCCATCTTCAAGTCTTGAATCTCTAATAGATCAAATGCTTTATTTTTTCAGTCATTATAAAATTTCATGTTCCTCAGAATTGTTTCAAAAATAAAATCAAAACTGCACCGAAAAACTCACCTTTTCTGAAAACCTACAGCTATCCGCCGGCCTGCTGATCTATGTCATCAGCTTGCTAGTCTTGACCCATCGGCCTGTCAAACTTAGAGTTTGGCTTGCCGCTAGAGCTGATAGAATCCTTCCTCGTGGATAGCCTGCTGAACTATGACCATCGACTTGTTGAACCTGAGTGTTCGGCTGACCAACTGAGCTGAACTCACGTTTTTCAAAAAATAGTTTTAAAGTAGTTTTTTAATCTTATTTTCAACAATCCAAAAAAATTAAAATTTTAAAAACTCAGGAAAAACCAATGGAACTGCTATCATGCATTTTCTAGATTCTTCTTTTCTTTGCATGATCATTTAATTACAAAATTTAAAATTACAATAAGAACTCCTAAACAGTGACAATAGACCCCCATCTAATTACATGAAAAACCTAGATACACATTCTAACCTCTAAGGATCCATAACCAGCATAAATTAATTAATGAATTAATACTTAAATTATAATTTACTCAATCATGATTAATTAATAAACATTCACTATATAACTTCATAACAACATTTAAATATATAGCCAACTCTCTAAAAATTAAATTCAAGCATAGTAAAGAATAAGATCACATAATCTATATATTTAACATGATCATAAACTTGTAAATTTACTTAAAAACATTAGCTCTGCTACCAATTGTTGGAAAAGGATTATGTAGTGGAATATTAAAAATTTTTTAAATCAGCATACTTTTTAAAATATAAGTTTGACATGCTATATATATAAATTAATCATAGATCTTACTAACCTTTTATAAACCAAAGGGCACCAACAATTAGTGAAGAGAAGAACGTTCCAAAAGAGCCTCAACCAACTGATCTTCTTTGCTATTCTCTATCTACAATCAGAGCATGGGTGGTCACACATCGTACAGCTCTTTCTTTAGTGACTCTCTTTCCAACCACTTAAGAAGACCGAGAGCTAAAGTTTTTTATTGTGAACAATAGCTCTCAGGGAGTTTCAAAGTTTCTCACACTAGAGTACTTACTCTATACCTCTTAAATGATTAAAATAATTGAGAAAACTCACTCTCTATTTATAGAGGTCAGACCTGAGGTTAATCATTCTCTATACGTCTCAATCTGGATCAACTTATGATGAAAATTGCATCTAAAATGCATAAACAAATTATCGTTGGATCAGCAAGCCAAACTTGGAGATTGACCTGCCAAACTTACTCCATCAGCAAGCCGACCTGCCAATTCAGATGAAATTACAATAATATGATCCCTAAGAATCTTTTATTTCCCACCCGAGATTCTTATTTGGAGCCTCAGTTTTAATTCAAATAACCCAATAGAGAAGTTATCTTATCAAAGTCATATCGGGATAATCTCATAGAAAATAAAATATTATCCCAATAACTCAACATATTTATCTTGAATTAATTTACAAAATTAATTCAATCTATAAACTAACATAAATTATTAAATCTGATCCTATCAAATTTCAGCCAATCTAATAATTTAATATAAGTCACCAATTTGTAGGAAAAGTAAGTCGTATCGTTATAGCATTTATTATGAGCTAGCAAACAAAACTTGATGGACCTATATAGTTCAAGCTTCTGTAATTATAAAACACAATATCCCAAATACATATTTTATAATTATCAACTCTAACACTACTCCACAAAAAGCTTGGAGCTATACTCTCGGACTAATATAAAATTACAAAGCTTCAAGTAAGCTAAGCATCCAGACACATCATAATGTGTCATATCCTCATAGGATATTTATAATCAACTTAAAGATAAATTCTGTTTTACCTTCCTGATTATTTTTGCCTTACGTTCCGTTATCTCACCATTGGAAAACTTACTATCTAAAGACAGTATACCATTCGGTTACACCTATGCATCCAAATGGTTAAGCGTTCTAGTCTTCCAATTACTTGATAATGCATATAAAAGAATATCATTAACTATACAAAAAAAGCTATGGATTCCATATCTATGAATAACAAGTCTATGCAATTAAAAGTCATGTCTCCAACATAGCGGTATGCGTATTATCATAAAATTAGAATGTCACCCATTAATACATCGAAAGACATAAGTCAAGATGACGGACCCATTATTCATTTCAGAATTAAGACACAACACATATGATTGTTTAAAGTGCATTGATTTACACAAACAAAATTCTTAATCTAAATCAATTCAACTTTATGTCCCGATCCAATACATCATCACCTATGACAATGTACCAGTGTTTCCACTCATGAAGTTCCGCTTCGATTACCAAGACAAGCTATCTCCCATAAGCAATGTAGACAATATAACAATTTTAGCATGAATAAAGCGTCTAACTTTATTCCCTTGATTGCGAATCTTATGATTTAGACCACCACCTTTAAGATTAATGTCTTCCATATAATTTGTCCATCATGTGCATGATTCTTAAAAGTTTAGACCGACAACCTCAAACTTTTGCTTGCTTATCATACATTCAACAGAAATAAACATAAAAAGGATAACATTTGGTATATGAATAATAAATAAACTCTTTATTGATAAAATGTCTCCAAAAACATATTACAATATTTTTACTCCTTAAAGGCACCATGTCTAACATGATGCAGCAAGGGGGCGAGGGCTATAGGGTGATGGGGAGGGTAGGGATGAGGGGGAGAGGGGACGAGGGCAGGGGATAGGGGCGAGGGGGAGATGGGGCAGGGTGGAGGAGAGTGGGGGCCAGGGGGAAAGGCAAGGGCAAGGGAGGGGAACGGGGCAAGGGGAGGGGGAGGGGAGGGCAAAGGGCTGTGGCACGGCTAAGGGAGAGGCAGAGGGGGGAGGCAGGGATAGAGGGGGGACACGAATGGGGAGGAGAGAGAGAAATAAAGGAAGAACTTACATGATGGCGATAGGAGGCAATAGCGACAGATAGGTGATAGTAACAATGACTTTAAGAGAGAGGGAAAGAGTTGAAGAGAGAGAAATAGAGTTTTAGAGAGAGAGATAGAGTTTGAATGTGGGGACTGCATGGGTTTCGAAAATAAAAAAGCTCTAGGGCACACATTACATGACGATTTTCAAAAAAACCGTCACGTAATGCTTACTCTTACATGACTGTTTTTAGTAAAATCATCGTGTAATATTAATTTTTACAATTATTTTTTTGAAAAATCGTCTTAAAAAATTGGTCTAGAATCACTACTTGCATAAGTTTTTCTCCTCTGCCTAGGTGGCTAGCCCTTGTGTTGAGCATCCAATAGTGCAGAATGTTTACTTTTTACTATTTTCATCACAAACATAACTATAAATAGATATCCTTTACCTTAAAAAAAGTTGAAAAACAAAATAAAGAAATATATTTAAATAAATTAACATAAATTTGTTTATAGATGCTCATTTTTTTTCTCTTTTTTTTCATTGGTTCCTCAATAAATATCCATTCGGCATCTTTATAAAGCAAGTGCGAAATATCATCTTCAAAATCATCTATCCCTTCAACCAGTGCCAATCCCTTTGTGAATGAAGGGATGTCCATGCAGTCTTTAACAACTTCATCACCATCAATAACTACTCTTGGCTTCATCAGGACAGCTAGAGACAATTGCAAATCTTAGGGATCCGTTGTATAAAAAACTTGGATTTCTTGAGATGCCATAATGAATGGATCATTCTTATATCCCAATCTTCTAAAGCCAACCACCATAATGCTGTCATTACCAGTCTTAACATAGTTATTGTTGGCCCACTTGTACTTAAAAAGTACTATGTGTAATCCCCCATAATCAAGTTCCCAAATATCTTCAATACAACCAAAGTAGTTCATGGTCCCATACACCATATTCTTATCCTTGGCGGAGGAAATATGCATAGTCTCGACATAGAAAGTCACATCGGTATTTTGGATAGGATGTTCTTATCTCTTTTGCGAGTGTGGAAAGTGTAACTATTTATAGAATATGATGTAACCTTGTAACTACCGACAACGCTCTTCTAGATAGGTTATTTAAGTCTTGTAACATGCCTCTATCTTGTGGTGTGGAGCACTTGCCATAGATGTGTGCTCTCATCCATAGCTGAAAGTTCTGGTTCTGTTCATCTTGCAATCACTTCTCATTTCTTGCTCTTATTGGGTTTGCCTTTTTTAATTCATTCATGTGCACCTCAATAAAAAGCTCCACTTCATTAGCATTGTGAAAGACATAGCTTACTCGTACTCCTCTTGATTTACCAAGGAATGATTGCCAATAGATAGTCCCCTAACCTCAATGTTTATTATCTTTGGCACCCCAATTGCTTCTGTATTGGATAAGTACTCAGAGCAAAATTCAACCGATTCCTCAGCAATGCAACTTTCTACGATACATCCCTCCAGCCTATTTTGGTTCTTCATATAGTCCTTTAAAACCTTTAGATATCTTTCAAATGGGTATATATCTGTCTCAAATATACCAGTCTGCATAACTTAACTTCACGTACTAAGTGTACCGTTAGATGAATCGTGATGTCAAAAAATGCTGGTGGAAAATACTTCTCAAGCATGCATAAGGTTTGCACCAACTCCAATTGTAGTGAATCTAGCATAAGTGCATCAATTACCTTGGACCATATTGAATTAAGAACGAGCACAACTTAGTAATTACAAATCTCATATCTTTTGTTAGAAGTCCCAGCAATGCAAGTGGTAGTAATTGTTGCATCAACACATAACAATCATGTGTTTTTATGCCAATAAGTTTCAAATCCTTCATCGATACCAACTTTTTAAAGTTAGAAGAATAGCCATCTAGCACTTTCAATGAAGCAAGCCATTCACAAAGCTTTCTCTTTTTTGCTCTTGATAATGTGTACTTCACCAAAGGTAAGTAAGGTGGTTCCCTTTTTTCTTAGGAAACAAATTAAGCCTAATCTCTATTTCCATAAGATCCAACCGTGCTTTTTTACCATCCTTAGTCTTGATCAGAATGTCAAGCAACATGCCAACTCTGAATTCGCAAACGTTTTTCTCAATATACATGACATCCAAGCAATGATGAATAAAAAGTGTCTTCCAATATGGAAGATCGAAAAAGATTGATCTTTTTTTCTATGGTTCATCTATCAGTGGCTCGTCCTTACATCGCTTTCTCTTCCTGAATACCACTTTCATATATTTTACCATTTCAAATATTTGTTTACCCGTCAGAGGACAAGAAAAGTCTCTTTCTTTGATGTTGCCATTAAACGCTTTCTTTTGTTTATCATAACGATGATCTCTTGGCAACCATCTTCTATGATCAAGAAAAATAGTTTTCTTACCGTTATTTGCCATTTGTGAGACGTTTTCTTCATACAAATAGAACAACCAATAGATCTCTTCACCGAAGGACCAGATAAATTGCCATATGTGGGGAAGTCATTAATTGTCCATATCAACATTGCACGGAGTGTGAATGTTTCTTCTCAATAAGCATCTCTAACTTCGATTCCATTTTCCCATAAGTTTTTTAGTCCATCGAGAAATGGGCCAAGTAGACATCATTGTCATTGCCCGGTTGGTGAAGACCCAAAATCAATAAAGATGTAACACTTGCTGTTTCATATGTAATGAATAGTACTAGTTACGTAACGGTGTTATACACATTCCTTATGAAATAATGTTATTATCTATTTATTTTAAGAATTTTGACAAGTGACAGTCACAAAGAATTGATGTGCTTAGGATGTTCATATCCTTTATGATGTAAGCATAATAAATAATTAATGTTTTATTTATTTTGAAGTAGAATGTGGTATATGAGTAAGAGCAATAGATATTGTGATAAGGTCTACCTCAATTATGCCAATAATTTAAACAAGTGGGGCATACAATATTGGAATACAATGCTTGCTTTTAGAGAAAGGATCCGAGTGCCACTTGGGATCCAACACAATTTCTTTTATTTCATTGTTTCTTATGATGTTATATGATGCATTTTATAATGTCACCATTTTTTTTGTTGTAATCCCACGTGAGGGAAGGTATCTTTCCATTATGAATTTAGACCTTCATGATAAGTTAGACCTACTATAGCAATAATTCAAGCAAGTTGGTATGAAATTTTGAATTTCAATGCTTCCCAAAGAATGGATCCAGATTTCATTGGAATCCTATACCACCTTTTTATCCTTTTAATTCATTATGGGCTGGTTAGTTGCATTATTTAGAGAATGCATCACATGGGTAGGTGAGATAAGGTGTTATCATTCTCCCCCATTCTTCTTAGACCTTTCTTTAAGCTTTTTCCCCTCCTCCCATGGATTCCCTTCCCCAAGTTAGAAATTTGCTACTTCTAAAAGAGAAAAGCACTCAAACTCACCCAAAAACACTTCCTCCCTTCACATATCTCTGTCTCACAACTCTTTCAACCTAAAGTGTCCACATTTTCTTCATCTTCTTCTCTTCCACATTTGTTGCAAAGACTTGGAAAGCATTAAGAAATCTCAAGGCTTTCTTTTGGTCACACTCAAAGGAGATTAGAAGAACTCTATCTTCAAGTAAGTTTTCCTTTCTAGATATATCCTGTACATATAGGTTTATGAAATTTCAACCTCCATAACTTTCTCTACAAGTGTCCGGTTACCACGAAATTTTAGTACGATGATTATTATATGTGATGTAATGTTCCTCCAAGTTAAATTGGAATTTTCTATGCCAAGATATTGAATTTTCACTCCCTACTACTCATTGTCCAATTACTGTTTATCGGTAATGTTTTATAAAACATAGTTGTTGTTCAAAAGGCAAACGAACTGTGTTTTTGATGAAATTTGGTGGAAATATTCATAGATATATTAGGTTGTGGACTGGAAAGTCTTGTAGTAATAATATGTATATTTTGTGAGTTATTGAACTTTGTTTAAACTAGGTTTTTGTTGTTGTCAAAACTGCAAATCTCTACTCTTTGTTTTAATGACTTGATTTTATAGATAAATGAATTTTTTGGACCACGAGTATTTTGCTAGTATTGTATTTATGTGTATAAAGATTGTCATAAAAATTTTGGAGTCAAAGTAATTTTATTCTATTTGTTTGAAAATGTTTACTAAAGGATGTTCACTACCTTGTGTATGTAAAGCTAATTTTACCACTGCCTTCAAATGTATGTTTTAAATTACTCCAATTTTATTTGAAGCTAAATTTTGGAAATCTTATAGTTTTATGTGTCTAATATATGCAGTAATTTTTAAAAATTATTTTATGGCATAGATAATTTAATACATAATTTTATTTCTAGGCTGTTCACTCTCCAATGTGTGCTGACAGGTTTTATGTTGTTGAATATGAAATTGATTTTAATTACCAAATGAGATTTTTATAAGCAATGAAAAATCAGGGTGTCACGTATCTATGTTAACTTTGTCTCTATAAAGTCTCATGCTTAAATTGTATGTGTATTGTAAGATATACAGCTTTGAATGTTTATAGGTTAGGCAGATTTTTACTAGGGGCAGATTTTAAGTTAATGAGTATGTGATGAAAAATGGTATTGAATGATATCGTGATGTTGAATATTAATTTTATATATACATGAATGATTGACATGAACACTTCAAGAGGTGAGCACATCAAGACCATGGCAATGTCATCTAAATTAAGGTTAGGTAAGTAAACTAGTCAAGTAAGTACATTCTCACCTACAACATGATGAATGTTTATTAAAAAAAGTTTTGAGAATATGTTTCATGATGACTTTTAAGATGTTTTACATGATGTCTCTTCATGAAAGCTTTTGATGCCCTATGAATGTTCACTGAATGCCTTGATGATGATGTTTGCGAGAGCTTAAAAGTATGTATATGTATTTATGTATCACCTAATTTAGTGTTGCACACCCAATGTTAATGTTAATGTTTATGATGTTGTCCAAAGTTAGACTTGTCGTGTTTGGTTTGGGATTAGCTACCCCACTCCTCTTACAATGGCATGCCTACGATGACGATGAATGGTACAACACTTGAGCCCTTAAAGTAAAATGAATAATGTTTTAATAGGGAAATTATAATGCAAAGATATGTTCTATATGAAATTTTGCCTTGTGCACTTTTATGACTATGATGATGATGTTATATAGTGAATTTACGTGAAACGAATTATGTTATGAGATAGAAAAGTGTACTTACTAAGCTTTTGCTTACTACTTTTGTATCATGTTACAGACAAAGGTAAAAGAAATATGGACTAAGTAAAGGATGAGGACGGACGTGTGTGCTAGGAATGCTGGATTGGAAAACAGAAGAACACCACAAAATAATTTATGTTATTGAATAATGTTTTATTGTTGTATGTTAATTTTCCACACTATGTTGTATTAAGACCTATTTCAAGTCATTTTTAATTTGGTAGTAGATCGGCATGCTGACCATTACTGGTCGAATTGCCGATGTATCAATCGGCCTGTTGGTTCTTCTATATCGGCCTACCGATCTAGGTGTTTTAAAACTCTAAGATTGCAGAGCCTCTAACGGCCTGTTAATGGTTAAAGCTCAGATCGCCAGTCATGTTTAGCCTGCCAGTGTCCAAGGTTCGGCCCACCGAACTGGAAAAGCATATTTGAATTACTGTATTTAATTTTTATTTAAACTATGATTTTGTTATTTTAGCATTGATAAACTATTTAATTATACATAAGTATTTTAAATGTATTATAAATAAAAGTATTTCAAAAATATATATATATATATATGCATGGATCTTGGGATAGGTTTCTTTAATCATACATTATTTGAATAGTTTATTCTAAAATAATGATTAAAAGGATGTAAGTAACAATATCTGTGATGTCTGTAAGGGGGCGTAACAAAAGACAACTTTAAAAACTTTCGCTTCATGCACATCTTTGGAGAGAGATAGTAGTTAACAAGTACTCCAAGCCAAGTGCTATGCCTACTACTCACGTTACTATGTGGGTTCATTTTATCCATTGACAAAACAAATATATATTTCTTGGATTTGCACTAAAGTTGGGATGATTGGCTTCAAAAGTCTTCCATTGTGGCGAATCCACTAGATGTCTAAGCATACCATTGTTGACCCGTTTATCATAATGCCATGTCAAATTCTTGGCATATTTTACATTTTCAAATAAACGCCTCAAACGTGGTATCGATAGAATGTACCATAACACCTTCATTGACACTCCATTCTTAACATCTTTTGGCTTCTTTCCTTTCTTCCACCTTGATTGTTGACAATAATTCTCGTCCTTATACTCATTCCTGTAAAGAACACAATAATTTTCACAATCATGAATTTTCTCATACTCCATTCCCAAAGTGCTCAAAGTCTTCTTAGCCTCATACATACTAGTTGGTAATTTATTACCCTCTAGTAGAAGCCTTCTTAAAAATTCTAAAAGCTTTGTGAAACTAGAATTCGACTACCCACCCGATGCTTTCAAATTCCATAATCCAACTAAAGTGGACAATTTGATGAAATTGGTACACACCTCATACATGGGTGTTTCAGCATCATTCATCATTGTTTCAAATAAATCCGGATGGTGTAAAAAGTGTTCTTCCAAATCATTGACCATGTCAACCATATTGTCATGATCATCCATATTATTTTGCACAATAGCTTCCTTTTCTTTACTTATTAAAGTTGGATTGAACTTAGACTCGCCATGAAAAAGTCACGTTTGATAACTACTTATAATTCTATTTCAAAATAAATCTCCTTTAACAATTGGAATTAAATGAGCTCTATGGTTTCCACATTGAACACAAAGACACCAAATTTTATCACCATTAGCATGAGTTTTGGCAAAATCCAAGAACCCTTCCACACCATTCACATATTCCCTAGACAATTGAAAATCTCACATCTATTTTTTATCCATTTTGCAAGTCCTAAATCGAAATAATAAATAGTAATTCAATTAAAAATATTTTTATAAATTACATATACACATCATATTCTAATCATAAATCATATGCATAAAACAAATTAATCATGCCCATCCACAATACAATAAACACAGATCAATAAACACAAAATCAACACCAATTTATCAATTTTTAATAAAAACTTACAATTAAGAAGGAGAAACTCAATGTCGTTTCTCTACCTAATCATTGGGGATTAACCGGTTAACGCCAACCATAGGTGCCATGTGACCCCCTATCCTTGGCTCAATCCTCTCCGCCTAAACAAAAATGGATGGCTAGCCATAAGTGGAAAAAAAAATTTTGAGATGGATGGAAGCACATCCTTGTGTATATAATGAAATTGAAAAAATAAAAATAACATAAAATAAAATGAGACACCTTAAACGAACAATCTTTCATTTGAAAAAAATTGTGTCTGATGGCACCTTTTTCTAGATGTTAACGCTATAAATTTTTTTTTTTAATGCTAATGCACAATTGCATTATGCCGTGCAGACCAACTCTGGCGTTTAGCATTATTTTTTAAGAATCACGTAACGTTACTGAAAAGCAATTTGCTGCTATAAAAAATTCCCATGCTTGGCCAAATACATAATAAAATAACAAAGAAGAAATTTTTCATGATACAAATTGAAAGTTTGGCAAAGATTCCTAAATATGGATACCATATTGTATTGATTCCCCTCAACCTGCAAAATGAGACAGACAAATTTAGCTGTGTCAGATGGATACTATTTATTCCCCTAAGCAAATGTCAAACTATTCTCAGACAACATGGATCCAATTTATCAATTAATTTACTTTTTGGCTCAAATCCTCCAAAATGGTCGGTTCAAAAATGGTTTAATTCAATCGACCTCTTTTTGTTTTATTTTTTCCTGAAGCGACTAAGTTTTCACTTTGTTTTTTAAAAGAAAAACATCACTGAAATATTTGGAGAATCTTATAAGAGGATTAAAAAGTATAGTTTTACCGTATATGTTAGACGAAAACTTGCAGAATTACTGAATTAGCACTGTAACTTTCATGCATGGAACTGCTTTTATTAATGGGATGGTGACTTGTGTTGAATAGTTTATGAAGCTTCTCTTTTGTTTGTATTACAGTAAGATGCCAATTTTCTTACCTTTGTGTAGTATATTAAAAGCGCTAAGAAGTTCATGTCCATTACGTTGGAGTAATTTATAAATATGAGGGCTTATTTTAAATTATATATTGACACTTTTGAACTACATAGGATACCCTTGAAAAAAAAAAAAGCAGAGGTTAGAAAACTTTTAGAAGTAATTAGCAATATCTACTCATTTCATAATTTTCTGCCTTTACAAGATCTAATAACTTGATCAAAAGTTTATCAGAAGCTAAAAATCATAAGTTATTTCAAGTTTCCAAGGATGCTTTTTCAATGATAATATTGACTCAATTTATTTACTGTAAACACATTAGGTCTAGTAAAAGTGAGATTTGGAAGTGTCCAATATGTAAAATGTTCTATTTTTCATAAGTTACGCCTGAAGATTGCCATGGATTTAAAGCGGTAGTGTTGTTTTTACATGAGATAGTTTGTGCTTAGCCAAGAGATCTTTAACGTGTATTGACTGAGAGAGGACCATCCTCTGGAGTCACTCAACTCTTAGGAAATAGTAAAGCCCTCCGAGATCCTTAAGAGCAAAAGACACATTCAAATATCACAAGTTTCCCAACAAATACCGAAGAAAATTACATGTTATGCCACATTTTTAAAAGTTGTATTTATGCATATCACACTTAAAAAAGTTATTGTAACGCCTCTAAGTATGGGTTAACAATTTTTAATAAATTAAATAAAGAACATAAAACAAAAATAAATCTTCAAAACAAATTTGCCAGGACTTAAATAATAACTCTCAAATTAAAATAAAAATATAAGCAACAAATAAACCAGTTTAATATAGCACCTTTAAATTAATAATATAAAACTATTATCATCATTCAAACCTTCAAAACATCTTAATACAGACACAAAAAGTAACATTACATGCTTACGTTATCAAGAAGAACATTCTCAACAAAACAAGAGATTCCAATTGAGTGCAAATACATAACTTTCTCAACTATATCTCTCATTGCCACTCACACTTTGTGGGTCCTAAAAATATGAAAATATAGGAGAATGAGTGACAACATGCTCAGTAAGAAAAACTATTACTTACCTTTAGGTTTTTATCATTGCCACGTTAATACCTGCATGATTAGTTAGTTCTCAACATTATTCATCTTATAAGATTCATTATGATCATATTTCGTGGATACTCTACATTAATCATTATCAAGTTTCTTACATTTACATATATACATATATATCATGATTCATCAATGTTCCTAAGTATCCACATTTTAATGGAGTATCTCATCACTCAACTCAATGAAACCTAAATGGGTGCGCTTTTTCACTTTTCAATCATTCCAAGAGTGTCGGATAAGGGGACATCAAGCCTCAAATCCTGATCAAATCGATTTCTATACAGTGTGTTCTAAGACTTTCGACCCAAGGGAGCACTGTCGCCTCCCCCTATTTTACCTTTTTGGTATTTGTGTCCAAAGATGTAACCGCCGCCTTCTTCACGTCTTATCATTCCTCTCATAACTACTATTGTTGTGTATAGAGTGTATTTCCTAACCATGCTTCTCAATTTATTCAATACACGTCAAATCAATTTATTCCTTACTGTACATTATAAGAAGAGTTCATGTTATTGTCTCATAAGTAATATTCATATAATAACAGTTCAACATGTGCATATATATATATATATATATATATTGCAATATAAAGAACCAAACCTCACAAAGATAAATAATAAATTCCCTACCTCTTGGGGAATATAATGTTGATAACTTCTAGCTCACAATACCAAGTTCACCACATAAGCTTCAAGTATTTTGTTATCCTACGACGTATAAAATAATCATGCCAATTTACCACCTATTCTTATTAATGTACAATAATCATTAATAAAAATCTTTGGAACATTTTGTAGCATAAAACGATGACAAACATATAAGTTTTGACTGCCCAATCAGCCTACCGATTAGTTACTTTTGGCTTGTCGATCAAACTACACATTTTATACCTCTACCAGCTTGTTGATCTGTAAGATTCGGCCGGTTGGTCTACAAGGTTTTGCCTGCCAGTCTGGCAAAGATCAGCCTATCGATTGGAAGTATTCGGCCTGCTGACAAAACAATTTTTGGAAGGAAATCCAGTTTTCCATTTTCGAAAGTTTCAAACTTTAAAACTCAATCTGATTCGTTTTATCAACTTCCAGGATGTAGAAAATACATAAAACTATGAAATAACACACTTAACACATGTAGATCATTTTCCTCAAAATTTTCATGCTCAACATACAAATCTAAACCAAAAATTAACACTTTTCAAAATTGGCTCAAAAATTAGTTTTAAACAAAAATCTATGTAAATCGAACTTCAAAAACATTGTATAATTACCCACAAATATCAAAAACACATTTTTCACAATTCTCATGCTAAACACAAATTTAAATCAAAGTTTTACCTTAAAAAACCTTACCTTAAGCTTGAAGAAAATTACTGATTTTGTTTGAAAAAAATCCTTGATCTTTATTTTGTGATTTTGGAAGATCTAAGAAAATAACTGTGAATTTCTCTCTTAATTATCTTGTAGCTAGATCTATGCTCTTGATTTTCAAACAAACAAGGAAGAGAGAAAGAAAAGAAAACGAGAGCGAAAGAGAGAGAGTGTCTCATGGGAAGAAAGAAGCAAAAAAAGAAGAAAAAGAAAAGGAAAAGAAAGAAGGTGGAGGAGACAAAAAGGGGGTTAGTAGTTAGAGACTTTTGGAGTAAATAATAACAAATGGCATTTTGTAATTAATTAGAAGTTTCAATGGCATTTTGGTAAATATATTAAATAGATATAGGAAATTTTTAAAAAATTTAAAAATAGGTAGAAATAAATAATGTGTAATAGATTTTGGATGAAATAAAAATTTTTATTTGACACACTAATAATTAATTTAATTATAATAATACCTGTTAGAAAAATAACAGGTGTCATAATTATAACACACTATCATTCATATTTTATATTAAGTTATACCATAAATAAACATACATGATATTTATAAATAATAAATCTTCAAAGATGATTAAACAGTCTTGAAGGCCCAACTTAAAATAGCAAATTCTTAGCCTATAAAAGCCAAGCACGTGACACCTGGTTGAGTCATAAAGTGCTCTATTATGTTGGTTTGAGAAAATTATTTTCCAATGAAACATGCTAAATGTACCCATATATATGTTACAAATTTTTCTTAAACCTTCAGTATCCTTCTGATATTGTTGTATAAAATAGTTATCAATAAAGTTTCACCTAGTTAGCTAACGTTTGAGTCAAACGTTCCAAAACCTTATGGTTTTCTTTGCTATTCTCCTTCCCTAAATTACTAGTATATGAATGCCATTCAATCTTCCTGCACTGTCTCAATTATTCTTCCAATCTCTCTTGGGTATGGTTTTCTTAAGTCTAAAACGAGAGCACAAAAATTCTAAATGGATGCCAAAAATGATTTCATGAAAGTAAACCACTGAGGTCTATTTATAGCATGTAATAAATTAATTAAACTTGGGCCAAATCCCTCTCCAATATTTGTGATCCATGCCCACTCTTGGTGCATTTTCCTACCTACTTCAATTAATTTTATCTAGTGGTTATTCAAAAACCCATTGAAATACAAGTGGAGATAATATTTGTTTAAACTCTTAAAAAATATTTTTTTTTTTTCAGATTATTACAATTAGTTTGAATTTGAATTTCAATACAAGGAAAATTTGGTGATAAATTACGTGATTTTAAAAGTTCTTATTATATCTCTTCATTTTCAGTTCACACTCAGCTAGGCTCTAACCTCAACTCAGTTGAGGTAAAACTAGTAGAGAAGGAAGGTAAGTGCCTTCTTCGGATTCACATTTGTCGTCCTTGCTCCACTGCATCGAATAGACCTTAGTCTAGCTCCGTTGTAGGCCTCAATGGAGCTCTGCCTATATCTCAGCTACCTTCTTGGCTTGATGGCATTTACCGCGCGTTTAGCTCCACGCCAATGATAATGCACTTGGTACAACTCTCAAATATGAGACAAACATTTCAAAAAAAAAATGGTTCTGAATTTATCAAACGATTTTTAATTTTTGAATCTAAAACTGCGTTTCCTTATTGACACGTGCTGTTATAGATTAGTTCTGTATTTTGATTATAGGATTCCAAATTGCCAACCCAATAACATGTTTACATGTCTTTTTTTTTTGGAAAATAGTCAAACGACGTTGTGTTTTGTTTAAAAACTACATTTGCCTCTCTTATTATACAAATACCTAAAGCAATCTTTACTCACTTAAACAGTTATACTTTTTAAACAATCAAGATTCCGCTACCCAACTTTTCCTAAATACAATTTAAAACATTATTAAACCATAATACTAAATAAAATCAATCTAAGAAAGTTCAAAACTTTAAAAATAATTGAAGTATTTACTTAATTGAAATATTTATCTAAACATCTCAAATTATTTTTTGTTTAATTTTTTTTCAAATAAGTAATACTCAAAATATTTAATATAAATTAGCAAATACAATCTTGAAATTTTCAAAAATCTAATTTGCTTAGTATGATTTTATAAAAATGAGTGGTGTTTTGGGCGTTTGAATTATTAGAAGTAAACTTAATAGATATTTTGAGTTCTTTTTCCCTTCTTTCCTCTTTTATTTTACTTGGAAATTTAATAAGGGACGTTATACTTGTACAATCAACAGTGCTTAACAAACTAACAAATGTGACATTCTGTCACGCACTATCATGATTATTATTTTTGGTGCAATGCGTGCAAATGAAACAGACGTGAATATATACTATATAATATTTCATTTGTCAAGCTGCCTTTTCTAAGACAAAGCCTTTACGCCACAAGCGATCCAATCAAAGAGAAATCCAAAAGAACCCTGCCAATGGGTACTCCCGCCTTGTTTTCCTCGAAAGAGAAGTTAGGGGCGAGAAAATGAGTGTAAGGGATGTTGAAGTATTAGTGGCGAGGAGAGAGTGGATTAGGTAAAGGACAAAATTTTAAAGAATTCCACAATAAACATAAGAGTAAAGATTCTCTGTTTTCTCTCTCTAAATTATATATATTTTTCTCCTTTTTATTTTCTTTTCCCATCAACAAACACAGCCTTAAATATTGAGCGTTGAATGTGGCAAAGTTTGGTTGGATGGAGAATACGCCAAAAATTACGGTAGAAAGAAATGCATGACTTTGTTGTTTTCTCTTTAACCCTTCTTTTAATCCATCGTTAAAGCCTACTTTTTGACTTCTTGGACGGCAAAGAGAGAGGGCAAGGGAGGGGGGGAGGGAGGGGGTGGGGGGGTGGGGGCGTGGGGTGGGGTGCGGGGGGGTGTGGGGATGTGGAGAGAGAGAGAGAGAGAGAAAGTCATGTGGACGATTTAGGGCCTTTTTGTACTCAGCAAGGTAACTAACATATGATCCTAAAAGGTTAGTTTTCACTGTTAATTGTTGGAAATTGTTACAAAACCTTTTTCCCCTGTTAGTAGGGATTATTATTTAACCATTGGATCAATCTTTTAAATATCTGATTTATAGTTGAAAACTGTCTTATATTGCACTCCTTAAATTTTTAAGGTATTTGTTCTTATATAAGACTTTTAAAAAATTAATCTAACAACTAATGCAACAATTTCTATTGATTATAAAAATACACCTTTACTATAAAAGCTGTGATTAATTATATTACTATTTTAAATTTGAAAATATCTTTTTCTATCTTTTCTAACTTCAATGTTCACAATATATTAAACAACTAATATATAATTTTTATAAAATTAGTTGAATTTAGAGATCTCTTTTTTTTTAAGAAAAAAATTCATTTAACTAGAAAAATATTATAACCAATATAATTGATCCTATAATACAAGGCATAACCTTCAACAGAAACCGAAGGAGAGTGTTAGACGTCCAAAAAATAGAAGTACTTTGATACACTTAAAAACGAGCCCATATTCTGCTCCTTTAAGAAACCCTCAAAACCTACAGGAAAACCAAATGATTAAGGCTCACAATATAGAAGAAAAAAAAATGTAAAGAAACCAACTCTTGCGAATTGGACACAAACAAAGAAACCAGAAGATAGGGACACCATCTTGTTATTACAATCGAAACATAAACCCCATAAAATGAAGCAACCAGAGGTAAAAATTGCCAACAAATATATATCATTGAAAAATAAAATCAAAGCTACAACAGAGAAAAAAGAAACGGACTCAGCCTCTCACACCCATCATGGGACAAGCTTCAAGAAAACACAAAACCTAGGACAAAAAATAAACCTGCAAGAAATGAGCATCCACAAGAGGGAACGATATCATAGACTATAGGACCACGAAGCAGATACAATTGTCGCCTCCACTGACACATGGCATACCTAAGGCCCCGAAGCTGCACCGCCAAAGCAAAGCTCGTAACATAGGAACAATTACCTGGTTAATCATCCCTTCTCGGAAGCTAAGGAAGAAGACGTTACCGGCAACACACTCTTCCACACCAACCACCACGATCTACAGATCTTAGACGATGACAGGGCAAAAAGTCCCGAAGACGCAACACCATCAAACACCAATGCTCTCAAGGAGAAACCTCAGAGCATAGTGTGCCACCACTTCATGACAGAAATGCCGTAGTTTTGGAAGCAAGACACCACCGGAGGGTTGTCGTGAGCCCCTATACCAGCTCTAGGCCGGAGAACCAGCCAACCAAGAGGCGGCTAGGTCTCGACCCAACCTGTAGGTAGCCTACCAAAGAGAGAGGGAAAACCTAGATACTTAAGAGAAAAGAGGAGGGACAGAGAAAGTTAGTTGAATTTAAAGATCTCAATTCCTTAAAATTCGATATCAATAACTAACTTTACTAACTTAACTGGCTAGCATGTTTACAAATCCATATCTAATTTGGCTCTTTATGTAAATTACAGTTATTATGTATTATGCAAGTTATTAAAGTTTAGATCACTCACTAATTAACAGTAGATCACCACCATGTTTTGCCCTATCAATAAAACAATTTTACCAACTATTTAATTAAGCTTTAATGGTGTGATTTAGGACTCCACATTTAATTGACATAGGAAATACACTTACTCATAAATTAAATTGTTAATTTTAATTAAATGGACATAAACTTGCCTCATTAGTGGAGCAAAACAAAATGTGTTCTGCCATAAGATTCTCTTTTTTTTGGGTAGATTACCATAGAATTATCTTCCCTCTTACTTAAATCATTCTTATATGCTTCTCATTTGTGAATTTAACCCTCAAATCCTCAAGTTAAATTGATGTTCTTTTACTCTTCAGCGAAAGGAAGTCTCCAAAGAGGGAGGTTCATCCATTAATTTAGCTACATCGATGTCTCTAACTACATGCATGTTGATCATTTTTGTTATCTTTCCTTCGGGTTGGTTGGCCTTTTTGTCTTCATATTTTCGTTGTTCATTTTAAATTTTTTTGGAGTGTTTTTGTTTTCATGACTTGTTGGCAAAAAAACATGAATCAAGTTGATAATGAAGGCTCTTTAGATTATAATATTGAAAGAGGACCACAAAACAGCAATGCCAATATACCAACGCTTGTCTACCTTACAAAAGAACAAGTTCCCAGTAAACTAAATTTGGGGTATTATAATTTCTTCGACGGTAAAAGTGCAAAAGAATAATATTGCAAGTCTTTCCAAATTTCGATGATTCCAATTTGTACACAATCAGAAGCAGGTTTCCAAACCTTGATCAGTTGTGATTGTTTGCATTCCTTTTTTACCCTTCTTTCGCTTTTCCTCTTATATAATTATTACAATCATGTCTTCTCCCGTTGGAAAAAGGACAACAACAAAACAACAAAGCAATTTTTTGTTTGGGAATTTCTACTATAGAACCAGTCTTTTTTCTCCACTGGTGGAGTATTCTTTAGACAACCCTCTGATCAAAATCGGTTGGTCGAGATTTCCATGCCACATTTATATTACCTCTTGGACTGTACACACCTCATCGAAAGCCTCAATGTAATGGGTCCCACGGCTTGAATCCCCACAACCAACTGGCAGCTGATTCGGATTTTTGTGGGTCTCTCTCCTCCATCCTTCTTCATTTGTCTTTTGTTCTTCTCCGTCTCATTCTCTTTAGTGCATTTCTTTTCGTTCGTTTGGAACTCTTCTTCGATTAAGACTTCTACTTGCATTAAATAACGTCTAAAAACTAAGCACCTACTATTGTTGGGAGGTCAAAATCAGAGCTTGAATCCCTTCAAAAAATAATAAAATAAAAAATCGGAGCTTAAATAAAGGATAAAATCGAAGCTTGAACAGGTCTTAAAAAAATCGACCAGTTACGATCGTCTCCGGCAATATAATTAATTCTACTCACAATATGCACGACAAAAATAAAAAAGTGACTCGCAACAACTTATCAAATCTGTAGATTTGTGCTTGATCTCAACTCAGAACTGTTTGGTTTGGGTGAAGATTCAACATTCAACTATGATTGTACCTTGAGTTTGCTGGAAAGAGAGAAAAACAGATTAAAAAAAAATATATTGAAGCTGAAGGGGAAGGAGGAAAAGGAAAGGATTAAAAAGTTAGAAATTATTATTTTTTTATTATTATTGGGTTTTATGTTGGGTTTGTGCTTGAGTATTGCTAAAATATCATAGCAAAAAAAAAAAAAACACACACACACACAACGGCAACAACAACGAAAAAAAAAAAAAGAAAGTGGTCTGAAGAAGAAACAAGCTAATAAGATTATTTTTCACCATTAGTGAGTCCCATTGGTTAAAATAATGTAAAATAGACAGTAAAAGTCCTAGTTTCCACGTGTCAGAAACGGATTCGTAATCTCTGCCCACGTTGGCGCCTGTGTCAGCAGGACCCAGCCGCGTCTTGTCACTTTCAAATGCACGCAAGGCCCGTTCTACAAACTGGCCAACCAAAGGCCTGCGTCTTTTTCACTCTCGCACGTAAACATTCTCCACTAGCAAATAAATAAGTGGGACCTACCATTAAATGACGGTTTGATCAGGCACACCACATCTACATTGAGCCAAATTACTTGCTCAACCATCCACCGATTATATGAAAGTCAGACAAGTCAAGTTTGGTCTATACCGGTGGGGAGAAAAAACGGCTTCTATAGTAGAAATTCCCCCCTTTTTTTCCCAACCACCCAAAAGGAAATGTAGCTCCAAAATTTATTTCCATTTTTCACTCTTTCAAAGCTCTGAAACCCATTATTTATGATGATTTTCTTTTAAAGGAGGCTCCTTTTACTTTCATCAACCAAACCTAACCATGCATATGTAGTGTGAGCTGAAAGTCACAATGTACTGCCAATTTGCTGCACCGTTTCTTCACCATTTGTCACATCCAATGACTTTGGATTCCACTAATTACCGGGGATTTACCATTCACAAACTGTCATGAACATGACAATGTCTCACCATAGGAAAAAAGAGACGAGCGTGAAACCAAAGAACATGAATTTGGGAATTGGGACATCAAATGAGAACAAGCTTTTGGGGGCCATGCTTATGTTTTTTTCTTTTTAACTTCTTTGGGTTTTTTTTTTTCTACTTCTTTGGTTAAACCCCTATTGATATGTTGAGATTGTTAAATCTGATCAATACCACTTTTTTTATATATATCCAACGGTAAAAAAAACAAATACCTTGGTTTCTTTTTTTTTTTTGGTTCCCACAAAAAATAATTGCCAGTTTTTCAAGGTGATGCTCATTTTCTTCAAACAATGTAATAATCAATATGGAATTTTCTTGAAAAATTCCACTCTATTTTATAATAGGTCACTCTATTTTAGCTGACGGTAAATTTGTGTAGAATTCAATTAAAAATTTTAACAATTTGATTTTTGAACTTCCAATAGTACATTGGACGCTACCAAAAATACTCAATACTCATACATCAATCTGTTAAAAATTTAAATATATAATCAAATGACTAAATAACCAAGACTTGTTATTAGGGAAAAACAAGGTACCTTATCCGAAAAATTTTCAATTAATGAATCACAAAAGAAATTCCACTAGAAATGCATAAATAAGTTGCTCAACGAACTAAAAATAATTTATTGAACCCATGAGGGTGTATCAAAATACAGAAATCATCACGAAATTCAATCTGTAAAAAAGCCAGAAGACAAACATAATGAAGAATGGCAAGATGACATGAAAATCTAAAAGATATGAACTATACACATATCAAAACCCCGCACTTTCTATTCCACCATCGAAGAGAACATATAGAAACTCTATTATCTTATCACCCCTCAATAAATCTGTGCTCTCTCTCTCTATACACAAAAACAAAAGACACTGACCCAGCTGAATCATCAAATATGAAAAGTGATGCCCATCATCATCATCATACAACAAAATAAGCCCGGCTGCGACTGCTGCGGCTGCTGCAGTGGTTGTAGTAGTAGTAATCTAGTTTCCTTCAAATGGAAGTGTCTAGGCTGGCCCTGCTCCTGTGGCGGCGGTGTTTCCCGTGGTGGCGTCGCCCGTTCCCAAACGTAACGGGGTCGAATGACCGGAGTCTCTCGGCTTCCTGAGGGCTGATCACGCACTCCGGAGGGGGGACCTTGTATCTAACTCTGTCGTAGCAGTAGGAATATGTCATATGCTTCCTCCTTATACCCTCCATTTTGATTCTTTGCATTGGTGTGACGCCAGTGGGGATGGATTCGGAATCCTGGGAGTTGTCGCACTTGGAAAACTGCTCGATCGGATCCACCGCACAGCCGTGGAGGACGAGGTCGGAGAATTCAGCGACGTAGGGGGCGTATTTGTAATTCACTCTGTATCTTCCACCATTTGTGGCCCAATCTGATCCGTCCCAAATTGTGGCGTACAGTGACATGGGCTTGGATGGGAAGTCACCCCCCATGGACTCTGTTCTCTTCACCTCTCTCATTGGAATATTGTCCACATAGAATCTGCATTGAAACAAAAACAAGAACAAAAATGATTTCCGAACCAAAATAAAAAACCCAAATATATATTTCACGAAATCATCATCTAAATCTTAGAGCAATCCTGAAACCCAGAAATTTCTTCTTCTTCTTCTTCTTTTTATGGAAGAAACAGTGAACGGGATTTAAAGATAACAATCAAAACCCATATATAAACAAACCATCCCAAAAGGGTAAAAAAGGAAAAATGAATCATCACAGAGAAAATTAAACAAGACTAATAAAATAAAATTGAAAAAAGAAAAGGAGAAGCTCATACATAATCTGAGCATCGGACCAGAGAATACTGTACTGATGGAAATCATCAGAAGGATCAAACCAAAGATTGTAGCGCTCTTCTCTGCCAACACTGGTACTTCCATTCCCGTAAACATTAGTCTGAATCCTCCATTCTTTTCCTCTTATGTTCCCTAAGAACTCGAAATCAATTTCGTCGTGATTCTTCTCGAACATGTCTCCGTTCGACATCTGCAATCACAAAAATCCCAGATTAGGAAGAAAATACATAACGGGGTTACTAAAAAATGAAAACTTAATTCAAAAACCATGCCAGAGAGATGAGTTTTGCACTCAACAAGATAGAAAGAAAAAGAAAAATAGATTTAGATTAAAAGGATCAACCAAAAGACTTAATCTTTATAAAAATTGAGTTTTCATTGACTTATATTAATCGTATAGAGATAAAGATGAAGATTTTACTCACATAAAAGGCAACAACAACTCCTGCAGTGTAATCGGAAGGCAACTTAATGGAAGCACTGAAAAACCCATGAAGGTAAAGGTCATGAGACACAAATCCCGACCCTGAAATTTCAAAAAAAAAAAAAATCAAAAGAGAAACAATATTCAGAAGAGAAAACCCATTGTAAGGACCCAGGAAAAAAAAAAAGGATAAAAGGAAATTAAAAAAAAAAAAAGAAAATAGACCTGTCCGTTCGTTAAGAGTGAGATGAACGGTCTTTCCATCTCTGTGAATCAAAAGATTGTCGTCCCCAAAGAGTTGGGTGTAGCCTTCATGAAAGGCTGTAATCGGCAAGTCACTGGCTTTGGTTTTTGAATCAGAAACAATCACATCCAAATAACAACAACAGAGAAGAAAAAACCCAAGATAAGAGAAACCCATATCCTATTATCTCTGTTTTACTTTTTTCTTTTCTTTTTCTTTTTAAACTCTAGCGGGTTTTGAGAAACAATATCTGTTCTGTTTTTTTCTTTCTATTTTTGTTTTCCTTTGTTCTGAGTTTTTCTTTTTCTCTCTCTGTTTTATGTATAGGAAGAAAAGAGACTAGAGGGGAATAAAGAGAGGAAGAGAGAAAGAGAGAGACGTGGAATGTCTCTACAGCTAGGGTGATAGGGAGAGCCGAAAAGGGCTAATGAGAGAAGAAAGACAGAGCCAATGGGAAGCTCATTTTATTGGCGAGTGGGAGGACTTGAGCTGTTCTCTTCATATACGCAGACAACCTTACTTTATTTATTTTTTCTTTCCTTTTCTTTTTCTTTTTTTTTTTTCTTTTTTTCCTTTTTCTCAGGCTTCACTTGGGTTTTCCATGTTTTCTTTCACTATCGGGCTGGTTATTTGAATTTTGAAAACAAAATTAATTGGTGGCTTTTCTCTTATTTGCCAATCGGTGGATGATTTTGAGCTAAGACTGCGCTAATAGCTTGTTTGATAAGATTAGCTCTATCTAATTTTTTTAGTTAAAAATAATATAAAATTTTTACATGTTATTATAAAAAGAAAAAAAATACTACAATATAAAGCTCTCACATTTTATTTTGTTTATAGTTCTAACTATCATATCAAACACCTTATCAGATCCATATGTTTTGTGTTGCCTTGTGAAAAAAGGTTGAAAATAATCCACCTTACATGAGTGAAGCTAGAAAATCCAATGAGAGTGTAGATGTATAAATAAACTGATGAGGTCAGAAATATAATTGATTTTAGGAGGAAGCGTCAAAGTATAATTTCAAAAGGATGAAATGTAATTTAAGGAGGACAAAATAAAAATTTTATAGAATTTTACATACAAAATTATAGAAAAGAAGTTTAATGGGGTAACCACCCACTCTCGTCCTCAAGTAGCTCCACCCCTGCACCCTTGCTCTCTCTTAATTTGTAGAAATAAAAATTAAAAAATAATTTCATTTTATGAACTTTTAATGATTTTTATCAAAATGACAATTGATAATTTCTTTTCAAATGTTCGTTTTTTCGTAAAAGATATAATGCATTGTTTGATTTATATTGCAATTTATTCTCAATTTATCAAATAAAAAAAAAAGCCAAAAAAGATCAATACAAATTTAATTACAATTAAAAGGTGAACATGTTATATGCAATGGTCACCCCACAACCTCTACCCATACTCCTACAACTTTTATTACAATACAAGATTGAAATCTCGTATCGAAACTCCATCTTACAGTGCATACCTAGCAAAAATATTTTACAGATGTGACCTTTATTTGTGGCTTGAATTTATTTATATCAATTATCGAATTAAAAAATTTATTAATTTGATAGTTTTCAATCACTTACCTGATTTTATGCTTAAAATATGCATTTGTATTGAGCTTATTGATTGTGCTTGTTATTAGTGATTTTTTTTTTCTAGTTGTGTGAACTACATTATCTTTTTTTTTTATTTTTTCTTGCATTTTGTTATATAATTTTTAATTACCAAATTATTCACGCACAAGAATCTAGAAAAATGAAAAAAAAAAAAAAAGCAAATTTTTGAATCTTTTTGAAATAAATAGTAAGTTTTGAAAAAAATTATAATAAATAACGGATCTAAAATATAAATAATTTATGGGTAGTTCTATTTACACCCTCCATTTGTCTCTTCACATCCCCCTTTTAAATATACCCTCTTAAAATTTGAAATTTTTAAATTTACTTATTGCCCTATAGTTGCAAAACCAAGCTTAAGATTGTTACTTTCTTTCACCTTATTTTTTTTTTCACACTCACCATTTTCTTTATTATTTTAATATTATTATTTCTCTATCTCTTTTTATTTTTTTATTTGTTGTTGAACTTTTAGGTATGAAATGTTTTTAAACATAAAGGAAATTTTTTAATTTAAAAATTATATAAATTCACTACAATATATTAAAAAAATTATATATACTAATTGTATTTTTTAAAAATATATTATTTGTTTAGTATTACGTTTGTTAAAAATGAAATGTTTTTAAACATAAAGGAAATTTTTAATTTAAAAATTATATAAATTCACTACAATTTATTAAAAAAAATTATATATACTAATTATATTTTTTAAAAAATTTATTATTTATTTAGTATTACATCTATTAATTTAACAAAACAAATACTTATCATGAATGCTATTTTATTCAATCAAAAACCAAACTATGAATGAAATATAAAAAACATTTATTTGTATATGATTTGACAAAATGGAAGTTATATAATTTTTTAGAATACTCATTGAATGGCAAAAATTAGGGTTTTATCTTTATATATAAGTGTATGTAAAAAGAAAAAGATATACCATTAATTTCTATATATTAAAAAAGAATTTAATTATGTAATTAAGTCATTTATAATTGCCCTTTTTCGTCATCTTATTAAAAGGTTTTTCTGTAATATGAAAAATTATTTTCAACAGGGATGTGAATAGTTAAGTGGGGGTGTGAATGGAACCGTCCATAATTTATTTACTGTATAAATAAGAATTATTTATATTGTAAACAAAAGAGTAAATAAATTATTGCATCTTAAATCTATTTAATTTGTAAATAAGAATTTTTTACGTTGTAAATAAGAAGAAAAATAAATTATTTAAACTATAAAATTTTTATTTACTAGAAATATTTTTAAAACCTACTATTACGACAATTTGTTTAGAAAAGTGATATTTACTACAATTTCCTCAAAAATCTTAATTTATTATATTAATCGACAAAAATTTCCTTAAAAATAAAATTTTTACAAAAAAATATCGTATAAAAAAATTGTCCCAATCTATTCTATACGTAAACTATGCCATAACTTGGTTAGAAAGCAAGATTTAAGAGTTTTACATTTTAATAACTCACTGCATTGTTATCTTCAATTAACGTATCTTGAATTTGACTTTGATCAATCGACATAGTTGTAATTTAGTTAGAAAAAAAATCAAAATAGTTGTGGAGAAAACTTTGGTAGAAAGAAATAGAGATAACACCTTAAAGAAAAAACGGTTATGAAGATTACTAAAGCCCTTTTCAAGTTAAACTTTCCATTTATTTAGAAGTAAACCTATTTAGAAAATCCATAACATGTAGTTTCATTAGGGGGTGGATCAACTCATGATCCACAAAGAGTGGACAACATCTTATACACCATATACATACATATATAAAGAAACAAAGAGATATAATGATGGCACATCAACTACATTGCACATTCCAAATTGAATTATTCCTTCTCTACAATGATTTTAGGGCACTTTATCCCTCCTACAAGACTCAAAATAAAATACTCCTTCCTGAGAATTTAAACAAACTTTGAACCCTTCATTCTTCAAAGAGGCATAAAGTGTCTACCTCTACTATAATAACAACAAAAGTGGAAGAATTAAAAAAATAATAACAAAAGGTATAGGACAACAGTGCTGGGGGAGGCACGCAGTGTAAGAAAGAATAAATCATTAGGCCACAAACAATCATTATTAAGACTTTTGGGGCAAAAAGAGGTCCTCCTTTTAAAATTTTAAAATTTTTTATTGCTTAAATCCAAATCATGACACAGATACAATTAAAAAGGAGAAATGGAGCAGCAGAAATAGTTGCAACCTCAGGCAGGCAACCAAACGGCCCAAGGAGCCGTCCCCTCATGAGGTATATCTATTTGGAGATGTGGAGGGGATTCTATTCCCAAAGTACCCCTACATGCCCCACAAAGTATCGGAATTGCCACAAGCAACGACCATGAGTGGCAGGTTCGTAAATAGAGTGGGATTTTAGAAAGGCATTTAATGAAACGCAAAAAGGTGCAAAACGCTCTCGTCGTCGTCCACCACAACCAGGCCCATTAACGAGCATCGCGTGGGGTCAGATTTTTCCTTTTCTTTAACTTCGACGCTTAAGAAAATGACACGCTTTGCCACGTGGGGAGATTTAGTGGCTGAGGCAGCGAATAAATTGAAATTAATGATATGATTTGAATTAAGACTTTAAATTGTTATTTAAATTTAAGTTTAAATAAACATTTAAGTTTTAATGTATAGACTAAAATTAAAATTTGTATTTAAAAAGGTAGTGAAATTTTTTTTAAAATTTATTAACAAATCTAATAAAATCTTCCTGCTAATGATTTTAAAAAATATACAATATCGATATTAATCTATTCTTTTTTTAATCGAAACACAATAATCAAAACTCTGAAAACTTAAATTCTTGATACTTAAAAGATTCATATTTCAGGAAAAACAAATACGTATTCAAATGATTCTTGATACTCAAATCCAAATTTGAATATATTGAGTCCAAAGAATACTTTAACTAAACACACTCGTTATATATATTATGTAAATTTTGAAGTGGATATTTGCGTTTTTTATGGCAAAGAAGGGAAGATGAGTGATATTATTCTAGTCCTAGAGCTTCAGACGAAGTTGGGGAATGCCACTGTTGAACAGCTAGCTTGGAATTAAGAGGAGCCTATAGTCTCTACTGCTACTGCCTTCCCCTTCACACGCTTCACGCTTCACGCTTCTCATTCAGCTCGCATATTGATTTTTCCTTTGTTTTTTTCTTTTCTTGTTTCAATGCTTTTTCTTTAAAAAAAAAAAAAAAGAAAAAGAAAAAGAAGAAGAAAAAGAAATTTGTCCACTTTACAAGAGTTGAGACTTTTCAATATTTAAACTCAATATCTTATTCTTGACATATGTATAATATTACTGCTAAACTTCACCTGCAACTACTTGTTAATTGGAAGGTAAAAATTGACGGCATATTAACTAATATTCTATAGAAATAGATAGTTTTGTTACAACATGTCCTTTTTTGTGATTATTTACAATATGTCCCGAAGCTTAGGGTCTATTTGGTAAAAGGATTCAAATTAGTGATTTGATTTGAGTTAATATGATTTGAGTTAGAATTTGAGTTAGTAATTTGAATTGTTATATGAATTCATGTTTGGATGTGCATTTAGGTTTTAATCTGAGTATGGAATAAAATTAAAATTTGTGTTTGAAAAGATAGTGAAAATAGTTTTTGATTTATTAATAAATATAATAAAATCTTAATGTTAATGATCCTAAAAAAATGCAATATGAATATTAATTTATTCCTCTCTTCACTATGAACATAATAAAAAAAAGAATCATCTCAATTGGATATCAAATAAAGAAGTTATGATTTTTTTTCCTCAAGTATAAGAGAGAGAATTTTAGTTTTTACTGTAAAAAAGATATTCGAGTATCAAAAGTTTAGGGGAATGAGAACTCTAAGAATTTAGATTTTTGATACTCAAAGGATTTAGATTTTTAGAGAAAAAAAAAATGTATCTAAAAAATTTTTGATACTTAAATTTAAATTTAAATTTATTAAGTTTAAATAATACTTGAAATAATCGAACCGTTAATGTTTTAAGAAATAAGTAAATTATGTATTTTCTCATGAGAAAATATAAATTAATGCATACTACACAACGATAGCAACGGGGTGTTTTATTTGAAAAGATCGCATAATGTAGTCCCGACTTTCGTCATTATAGTATTGCAGTAATATCAAGTATATAATTTGATTACTCTTTACTTCTCCTAGATTTTTGGCCAGTAAAGGATTTTTCTTCAATGTAAATGTCAATCGTACTTCTTTAAGTAAAGAATTTTTTTTCAATGTCAGTTACATCGATCTTTTCATGACATCTAGTGACGTTATATTGAAATTTCAATTCTTAAAAAGTAAATTTACGGGTAAATAGAAAGCGATTCGTCTTTAAAATTTGATAGAAAGCATTGTTAGAAAGAAAATTCATCAATTTGACGTCACCTGTATTATGAAATTATGAACAAACTTAGAAATTGATATCAATCGACTTCCTTGCATATACATTCACATAGAATTCTCTCACATTAGGTGGTGGATCACCACTAATTTTTTGTACTAACAATAGTTTTTTTGTACTAATGCCAGACCCAAAAGGATTTGCCGCTAAAGACTCTTTTATTTGCTGTATTGTTATTAGAAAGTCAGTGAAATTTAGACGTGCGCTTGGTAAATAAATTTAAACTTATGAGTTGAATCATGAATAATATATAGCTCTCAAATATCAAGGTATAAGAAACATGCTACAATATAAAACTCTTATATGTTGTAGTGTTTGAATTTAAACTCGTGGTGATTTATCTCATTACCAAACATCCTATAATTATAAGCACAAGATATATTAAAGGGCCAATACATGTTAACAATATTAGAGAGTGAAATTTTGAAAGTATGAACCCAAGGCATCTCCTTTGATTTCATATTTGTGTGCCAATTTTCTCAAAATCTTAAGCTTTTAGAAAGTAAGATAACAAGAACTCCATACACTAGCACCACGATGCCTATGATTAAACAATAAGGGCATGTTGACACGCCATATTAGTGTTCCATATTGTATTATTTAAAAATACTATAATGTTTGGTAACATCCATGTATTGTATTTTTAATACAGAATTAAAAATTAATACAATATAAGTCCTGATACCAAATATGATCAAAAACCTCTATATTAGACCATATTGTATAGTTTAAACAAAAAGACTATATTAATATACCCGTCAAATATTTAAAATATATTAAAGATATAGAAGTAGAAGTTTTAGAACAGGTTTCAATTCCTTAAGATTTAGGATCAAGGTCAGGTTTTGAGACCGAGGCTGAGATAGAGATTTGAGATTCAAGTTTGGGATTGAGACTTAAGATTGAGGTTAAGGTCGAGATTCAAAATAGGGTGGGGATAGGGGTCAAGGTTGGGATTCAAGGTTAAGGTCAAGGTTGGGATTTAGGGTCCAGGTTAGGGTTAAGATTCAGGGTCAAGGGTCAAGGTCAAGATTTAGAATATGGGCCTAGATTAAGGACCGGGGTTAGGGTCGTGGTCGAGATTCAGTGTCGAGGTTGGGATTGGGGGACAACATCATGATTTGGGATTGGTATTGAGATTCAAGGTTGTAGTTAGGGTTGGGATCAGGATTCAGGGTCCAAGTTAGGGTCAGGGTTGGGATTTAGAGTTGATGTTAGGATTAAGGACTAGGGTCAGGCTTGAGATTCAGGACCTGGGTCGGGGTTGGGATTTAGGGTTGGCGTTGACGTAGGGATTTGGGCTTAGGGTCAAAATTCAGGGTCAGCGTCAAGATCTAGACCGGGGTCGGGATTTAGGGTCGGGATTGAGATTCAAGGTCAGGATTGGGGTTGGGATCGGGATTTGGAACTAGGGTTAGAGTCAAGATTCAAGATCAAGATCGAAATTGAGATTCAGAATTGGGGTCAGAATTTAGTCGAGATTGCAATTCAAGGTTGGCGTCGAGATTGGGATTCAAGGTCGAGGTTGGGGTTAGGGGTTAGGGTTAAGATTTGGGGATGTAGTCCCCAAATCCCAACCCCAACCCCAAATCTTGACCTTGACCTTGGTCCCAAATCTTGACCACTGTCTCAAATATTGACGTCGACCTTGGTCTCGAATCCTAACCCTAATCTCAATCCAAAGTCCTGATCTAGTCCTAAATCTTGACCCCAACCCTGACCCCGACTCTGGTCCTGAATCGAATCCTAACCCTAACCTAGACCCCTATCCAGATTTTTAATCCCGACCCCAATCCTGACCCCAAATCCCGACCTTAACTTTGATCTCGAATCCTGAATCTTGACGCTAACCTTGACCCCTGACCCAAATCCCCACCCCTACCTCGAATCCTTAACTCTACCAGACCTTAAATTTTGACTCCAATTTTGGTCTTGAAACGCAACTTTGACTCCAAATCCCAAACCGTCCATCAAATCTGAAACCTGACCCTGACATTGGTCCCGAATTTTTGATTTTGACCTAGGAACCATGACCCAAATTTAATGGCTATGTAAGCACTATATTGTATAATAATACACTAATATGATTTTTGGTGTGATCATTGCATTATATAAGTTAATACAGATAGTAAATTAATACGATTTATGTCATATTATAGAATACAACCTATTTTCAATATATTGTATTGTATTATTTTATATCGAGTCTATGGTTCTTGTCAAAATTGGATCCAAACAAGGTTAGGGTTTAGCCAACAGAAAATTTCCTTTTAACCCCCTTAACTTTTTAAAAAATTATATTTTAAACCCATATTTTTTGAAAATTATATTTTTGACCCCATATTTTCTTTAAATTTATTTGTTGACTTTTAATTTTCATAAATTATATTTTGGCCCTAAATTTTTTTTTTAAACCACATTTTGACCCCTCAAACATTAAAAAAAATCACATTTTGACTCCTATACAATACGCCATATACCAAACACTGTATTGTATTGCGATAATACAACACAATATAATACATTTAATGCACCTTATACAATAGATTATACCAAACATAGCCACTATGTTTAAAGTTTAAATATTAATATAATATAGTATGGTGGTAAACAAATATTTATAGTGTAATACAATATATTAATGCGGTGCAAAATAAAAAAATGTATTGTATAATACTAATACAATATAATATAATACGGTGTGTCAAATATACTCTAAATACTTTTAATTAGGCTATGAACAACCAATCCTTCCATCGCCACTATCGTTTTCCGATTGCCATGCACAAAATATTTGAATCCACCTTTGCAAAAAAAGAAATTTGGAAATTAAATGATTAACCCCAATCTTTTTTCGTATAAAATCAACTAGAGTGCCAAAACAGCTTACCTTAGCCCTACAATCAACAAATACCTTTACCCTCACGCTGACTTCTTTTGATTCACTCTCAAATCATAGGTTTTATTACTTCTCCCTTACAATTCTACCGTCTCAAAATGCCCCCAATTATCATTGATCATAATTTCTACCTAGTCTAAGAAAGAATTCCTTTCAGAATTTCTCCATGTTACGTATGTGTTTGTGCCCATCTTGTTAACTTATGAAGCCTGATTATTGTTATGACAGTTATCGCCTTTTACAGAGATAACATGCTAATCGACCTTCAATAAAGCATATTCAAAATAGATGAAGAAAAGCCAATGAGTCCTTTTTTGGCTAGTCACGTTTGACTATCCAAAGACTAGTCACCTTTGACAAAACATGAGTGGGTCAATACGGCCAGGCTACTTATGTCTCCGCTATTTGCAATCTCATGTATGCAAAGCATGTAGTAGGAGTTGTAAGCAAATATATATGGACGAGCAAATTTAGGTAGGCAACTTTAGGAGGTCCTGAAGAGGATTCTCATATATTTGAGAATTACTACAGATATGATCAATACTTCGTAAAGTCAAGACATGAATTTAAAGGGTTGTATAAATGTTGACATGGTGGATGATTTTGACAGCATAAATAGTTCAACTAGATATGTACACAAGCTGGGTGGTACAATGGTTAATTGGGTGCAAAAGATAGTTGCACCGTCTAATATTGAGGCAGAATATATATGTTGTGGTGATTGAAACTAGTAAAGAGATAATATGGTTTGCATTTCTAATTGGAAGAATTAGGCCATAAGCCTAGAATTGTGTGTTGCATCGTGATAGCCAAACATCTATTTACTTGGTAGAGAATCTTGTTTATTGTTAGAGGACAAAGCATATCAACTAATATATTGTTTTGAATGAGAAATTGAAATTGCTTACGCTTCAGTTGGACTTCTTTAAGAAGGAGGAATTGTTATCTCTATAGTGAGGAATCATTGATAGTATGTTAATCTTCAAGTGAGATGTTAAGTTATAGAGCCTAATTATTTTTATGATAAATATTGCCTTTTGTAAAGGCAACTCAAGTACGACCTTGTAATTTTGATTTCCCTAATTTCTCTTGTATAAAGAATTTGAATTTACGGTTAATTAGAAAGGTTAGAGAAAACACTATGAGAATAAAATTTGTAATTTTGTTTTATAAATTTTTTTTTTTTATCACAGTGAATAAATTATATTGTCTTTACGTTAAAGATGAAATTCTATAAATTCTCAATCTTTTTCTTTATTTATTTATTTTTTGCTTTTTTTTTTCTCAAGTCTTTTTTTACTCTTAATGAGTCCTCTTTTTTAGAACTAAGATTGCTCGAGTTAAACACAAAGTCATGCTACATTAAAAGTGTGTTTGATAACATAGTTACAAAAATTAAAATAAATTTATTTTAATATGTAAAAATTTTATATTATAATAGTTTAAACATTATCATCAAAAACCTAAACATTTAAAACCACATAATAGTTGATGATTTAGTTACAACATAAAGATTAGCAATTAGGAGATTATCAACAATAATTGCTGGTTGGCTTGGACTGGTGAAACAACGGTGAGTGAGTTAGTGTGTATAGAATTCCTGGCAGTGAAGTCAGCAAAAACAGCAGCTGAGGTGACATCTTGTCCCTTTGTTATTACTTCTTTTTCCATAATACATTAACCCAATTTACCAAGTAGCCGTTGCCCCACGCTGGGCCCCGCCTCTGAATCTCCTACTGTCGCCGAGTCAGAACAAATGAGAATCAACACGAGATTTTTGTTAAAAAAAACGATATTTTGTACCGTAATTTGTGGTCTATCTGAATGCTTGACTCTCTTTCCTTCCCTCTTGTCTTGGGGTTTCTGACTCTGGAACCCGAACTTAACGGCGTTAATCACGGGGTGGCGCAACCCCGCTAAAGTTGATTCGAGTCCGTGACCTCTGCAGTAACGTCCGTTGAAAACGGCGTTGCCTTTTTCACCACCATTCACGTGGGTCCCACATTTCACGCGTTCGACCTGAATAAAATATAAAAATTGGAAAAAGAAAGAAAAAAAAAAAAAGAGGTTTTGGGGGGGGTGGGAAAAAGCGGTTTTCGGTGTGCATCGGGGAACGCGTAGGCCACGGCATGGGAAAGGACTCAAAAAGGGTGTTGTATGTTGTGTGGCAACTGTATGGGTTGTTGTACTGTTGTCCGCCACTGGGCCGGCGGTCCACGTTAGGGGAGATTTACCATGCCCTGCTATTTTCAACGGGAGTGTGAATAATAACATGCACGGTAAATTATTTTTCTTTTTCTTTTTCTTTTT
>CAMOHE010051428.1:59628-99689 GCA_946598075.1 Artocarpus hirsutus
CCCCCCCCCCCCCCCCCCCCCCCCCCCCCCCCCCCCCCCCCCAAAAAGCGGTTATCGGTGTGCATCGGGGAACGCGTAGGCCACGGCTTGGGAAAGGACTCAAAAAGGGTGTTGTATGTTGTGTGGCAACTGTATGGGTTGTTCAACTGTTGTCCGCCACTGGGCCGGCGGTCCACGTTAGGGGAGATTTACCATGCCCTGCTATTTTCAACGGGAGTGTGAATAATAACATGCACGGTAAATTATTTTTCTTTTTCTTTTTCTTTTTCTTTTTTTTTAAGGAGTGGCAAACTATTTTTTCATCATTTGATATAAGTGGACAAACAAATAAAAGAGAATATTGTCAAATAATAATTAAAACTACCTTTGCAGTTCCAACAGAAGTTGTCAAACCACTTTATGGTCGTGGGAATAAGATCATATGCGTTGGTAAGACACAGTGCTTGTCTTTCCTCCAGCATAAATAGTTTGTGCAGTTACAATCCTTCAATGGTCCCGAACTGGCCTTTGACCGCCTCTGCCATGACCCTAAGAATAGAAGAAATAGAAGCATTGGGGGGATTCGACCCTTATCATCTACCAAACTCAAGGGAAGTGAAAAAACCAGAGAAAAATGCTTATTTAAAAGCCTGGTTAGAACCATTATTAGTTAAAACAAAAAAAAGAGTTAAAAGAATTGAAACTTATTTTATGTTTGATAAATTTGTTAAAATATTAGTTTAAACTAAAAATAATTTTAACTATTTAGTTGAGATTTAGCTAGAAGTGAAACTATCACTTTGAAACTGAGCTCCTCGACAAGCCAACAGTTAAAAAAGTTTCCCCTAAAAGACATGGTTATTGATTGCGACAGTTAAAAAAGTTTCCCCTAAAAGACATGGTTATTGATTGTGAGATCTTTATAAAAAAATATTTTAATTAATTCTGATGAAATGATAAAACGGTCCAAAATTATACATTTAACTTTTTTTCAAAGAGTTCTTTTTTTTTTTTTTTTTTTTTAATGTTAAAGGTGCCTCCTGTTAGTGCATATTTTTTTAATACCAAATCTAATCAAAATAACATTAAATAAAAAAAGTACAAAAACTGATCATAAAACCTAGTAGTCTTTTTTTTTTTTTTTTTTTTTCCACGTCCTTGGTTTTTGGAGCCCATTATAGGAGGCACGAACCCTTTATATAAAGGACCCTTAAACCTCTATGAGATTTATCCGATTAATCTAGAGCCGACCTATAGAGAGACCCGAAGACGGCAAGAGTCTTCCAACACTGACAACTACGTTCACAAGTACTCGAACTCAAGTTGTTTGTTTAAGCAAAACAGTTTTCTGTCAACTAAACCAGCAACGTGTTGGTAAACCTAGTCTTTTAAAGAGAATGTTTGAGAATCAAGTTAAAACTTAAATATTATAATATATGAAAGTTTTATACTATAATATATTCTTATTTTACACTATAACATGTAAAATGTTTACATAATAATAGTTAGAACTTTGATGTTAAAATTTAGTTTGTAAGCTGTCTTTATATTTTGTCATGAAATTTCTTATTTGTAATTAAAAAAATACTTAAAGAGCATAATTGACGTAACATGAGCTTCACTTACGTGCGTCCATGAGCTATATTCTCTATTAGTACTTGACGTGGGACACTATTTGCGCCCCTAGTATCTCTTATATAAGTCCTTTTTTTTTTTTTTGCCGGTTCTTTTCATTGCATGTGTGCCCTGACCCCCACTTTTTTTTTTTCTTTTTTTTTTCAAGTGTGCATGGGGAACTCGCACTGGCGATCGGATCATGTAGGACGATCCCCAGGCGAAGCTTGGAGCTTACAATGGGATGCCATGCACGTGAGCTTTACAAATACTCTTTTTATTGGGCACGAGCTTTGCAAAAACAAACAGAAGAACCCCGTTTTGAGCATCCCCAAGAACTTTTAGGATCCATGCGACACACACTGCCCTCCACTAGTACACTTGTGCGTGGGCTTTTTTTTTTTTTTTTTTTTTTTTTTTTAAGGTTATTTAGTTTATCAATTTACAAATTTTCTTTTTTTTTTTTTTTAAGGAAGAGGAAACTGCATTCCAAATTAAAGTAATACAACCACTTATATATTCATACCCAAAAGACATTAACGCAGCGTAAAAATCCATATTTTCGTAAGTAATTAAGTACAATTTTTCTTTACTGACTCATCTTTTGCCACAAAACTTGGAGACTTTTGCTAGTTAAGTAATCTACATTTCTAGTAAATTAATTTGTACGTCAAATTACAACATGATCAACAGTTAGACATCAATTGTATTAAATACATAATAAATACAACAAAGAAAATTAAATAAATTACCTTTTAATTTTTACTGCAAGATAGATACCGGTCTGTTGTGAGTGGATAACAATTTTGTAACCGTAGAATTATTTTATCATAATTCAAGGAATAACAAATTAATTTACGTAACAAAATTATGACCCAAGTACTACGAGGGGGCAGAGACTGCAGGGTTATAGACCCTAGGATTGCAATCTCTTCTAGGTCAAAATCACCTCACAATCGTTAATGATGTTTACAATTTTCTTACGGCAATGGCAACCAGGTTCACATGCATGGTTAATACACACGCTTCACCGGGTCCAACGGCTGGCTGTGATCTTCGGAACGGTGGGTCACAATTGTTGAATCTTTTTCTCTCTCACTGCTTTTCTTTCTTTCTTTCTTTCTTTTTTTCCCCCCTTAACGTTATTGTTAACATAAAAAATAAAATATTTTAGATGAGGAAAATTAAAGTCACCACATATTATAATTATAATTACGTCATTTTGCAACACAAAATTTGAAAAATAATAATTACTACATCACTTTGCTATCCCTAAATTAAAGTCACCACATATTATAATTATGATTACTTCATTTTGCAACACAAAATTTGAAAAATAATAATTACTACATCTCTTTGCTATCCCTAAAAATATATTTTCAAAATAATTAACATATTTCAGGCACACTTTTGTAAACATGTGATACAGTGTAAAAATTACTTTTCTTAAAGCTTTCTATGGTATTGTAATTCAAAGTCTATAATTTATAAATGAATGTTTCTAACATTAGATTAAGAAGAAAATATAAATATATATACATATATATATATATCATATCTTGATGCTGCAAACCATAAGTACTCTAGTACTGTAAAAATCCTGTGTGTTTAATATTGAGGTTTTCTGGTGTGTCTATTTCTTTTATAAATGTAATAATTATCCTCTTTTGTGGAGGGTGGGTAAATTATAATTGGTATTAAAAAAACTACATTTAGGCTCTGGAAGTGTTGCTAATCTAGCATGAATGGAGTGGAGGAAACGGCAAGGCAGGGGCAGCAGAACTACTGGTGTTTGGCAGTCCGTACGAGCCTTCAGAGATACGGCCCCCTCGATTGGTTGTTGGTTGGTTAATAGTTGGGAATATTTAAGGCCTTCTCTAACATTTTAGTTTGACTCTCTCTCTTGTCTTTGACCCTCATAACGTTTGCTGAATAAATGCCTTGTGTTGGAAAATTTGGGGCAGGGATCAACCTATCTAAAAATTGTTGATTGGTTTGGCAAAATGATCTGCTTCAGAAGTAGCAACAATAAACACTACCACAAATAGACAGAGTCTATTTAATGATGTTTTGTAAGAAACCATCACCTTATGTATTAAACATACCGTACGGAATTTTTTATGTTTCGAAAATTTACATACTTACATTGTCATTTTTTATACGGCATAAGGCTTATAGCTCCTATTATATTAAAGAAAAATAAAACTATTAAGATTGGAACCTTGGATCACACATTAACACTCTCACGCATCCAACTTCCTTGGAAAATTATAAATGATAAATTGGGAAACCCACACAATATATACAATAAATGAGGAAATAGAATCTCAATAATTGCAATCCCTTGAAGCTTGATTAATACTAACAAAAACAAAAAGTGAAAGGAGGGAAAAGGGTGAGAGGATTAGTAAAAGATTTTGAAACCATGGTATTTGATAGGTGAGAAAAGACAAGAAATGATTTGGAAGAGATTTTAAATTCTTCAAAAACCCCAATTTCAATCTCTCCATAAATGAATAGATTAGAGAATAGAATCCATAGGATAAAAGCTCACCACTTTCCTGAGATAGGTTTTTCTTTATTCCTTCCCATATTTTTCTTCCTTTCTTACCAAATTAAATATAGCCATTGCAATTGCTAACTTTTTAGTTAAGGGGATGAACGTATTTTATTTTACATAGTGTTAATAAGTTCGCATGTTATATATGAAATGTTGTGATGGGATGGTGTACTAATTATGAATTGGCAAGTTTCATTTTGGATTATTCAATTATAGGATGAGATTCCTGTTTTTTGATTTAGAAAACACTATAAAAAAAATTGAGTTGTTTCTATTACACTTTTAAATACATAAATAAAAATCAAAAGTTAGAAAATTGTTGATCACCAATATTTATTTATTTTACTTTTCTTTCTAAATTTTTTCATTATATTTTATTATTCTTTGGTAAACATATTTCGAGTTTCAAATGAATATTCATCTTAAATCATAATGAATTAAAAAAAAAAAAGAATTATGGGTGACAGAGATTGTGGATGATGTCCTCTTATATGAAAATTGTCAACTAAATACCGACCTCCGATTTATCATGCAAGATACTCTACAGTATTAATATTTTGTTGTAAATTACTGTCCCACCCAAATTGAAATAGAAAAAAAGGGTTCAATGATCCATTTAAACAGAGAAATAAGACAGTAACTCAAAAAAAGAAAAAGGAAAAAAAAAAGAAAAAGAGAGTGGAAAAATCCAAAAGAGGAAGTTGAGAAGAGAAGATGAGTACGGGTGTCTGGATGACTCACTGAACAGTCAAGACGACAAATAACTTGAACGTGTTGATTCCGACCCCTGCCCCATAAGGGAATATCGACCAACTGAAACGGGCCTTATGGTAATTTGACCCTTAGCCACAAGTTTCAGCTCCTTGCGCCCCTCCCAAACGCCAAGACCAAAATAAAACTCAATAAAATTTATTACTCTTCTCTGTGTTTTTTTTTTTTTCCAAATTGTATTATTGTTTTTTTAATTTTTTATTCTTAGTGACTCCCGTGCTGGGGTCCTTGCCGAGGATGTTTGCCCGCCGTTTAAGAAATCGAGCTTTCTCTCTCTAGAAAAACACTTTTTCTAGATTGGGAATTTTGGTTTGGAGTCCACTCACGTGGCAAAAGAGGTTTGGTCTGTCAGCTTTTACTCTTTATAGACATCGCCACGTCACAGACACTCTCGGGTTTCTGTCAACGCCGATTTTAGGTTTATCCTTTCTGACGTGTCAAACCCCCACCATTTTTTTCTTCGTATGATTCTTTTATTTTTTATTTCCCCAAAATACCCCAAAAATCAACATCCAGGGTCCTGTTTATTTATTTATTTTTCGTTTTTTAATCTTCACGCTTTTTGGTTTGTGCGTTGAAGATAAATTTTACTTCATATCCTACCAAATCAATTTTTCAATTTGATACAGTGTCTACTAACTAATTGGTGCATTCGCAATATCATAATACATATATATAGATGAAGATTAGGAAATTTAAACTCAAAACCTCAAACTCAAAATAAGAAAGAAATTATGGTTAAATTAAATTTTGTTTTCACACAACTTTGGAGACTTCTCATAGGATAACATCTACTGGTGATACACGTTTTGAAACTATTAAATCTAATCAAAATCATTTTTTTTACTAATCTGTCTACTAAAAACATCTTTACCGGTAGATATCTTGTTTGGTTCCCACAAATAAGAGTTCGTTTGGGAATCACATTAAAATTTAAAGTTGAAACTTAAATACTATAGTATGTCAGAGTTTTACATTAAAGCAAACTTTTACTTTTTACTATAATATATGAGAACTTTACACTACACCAATTGAAACTTATTATTAACATGTTTCTCACATAAACTCTAAAAGCCCACAACTTTTAGTTAAACATATATATAAATGTGATATTCTAAACTCTTCAGGAAAAAAAGTTATATTCTGAAATGTTCTAACGTGTTAATTTTCAAATTTCAAGTGCTGAATTAGAGGAATATTGTTCAAAAGGGTTCAGAAAAACAAAAATCATGAACCCTTGTCCAATGTCCACCGATAGTATTCCAGGCGAAAAAATTTGTGGTCTTTGGGAACCTATTTGACATTTATAGCGCATAGGATCTTCGTCTTTTTTCCTAGTCAGAGTTTACAAAACCACCTTTTGGGGTTTGGGGGGTTGGGAAAGGAATTCCCTAATTTGTGCAATTGGGATCGTGAACAGGTGTAAGGACTTCTCTATGTAGCCCTTCTCCATTAATAGGCCGTTTGACACTTCATTTATAATTGCAAATTTAAGTTTAAGAACTGTAGTATGTGAGTACGTTACATTGTACTAATTTTTTGCTTTTTACTGTTGTTACCGAGAGTTTTACACTGTCCATAGTTAGAATTGATAAGTTGAAGTTAAAGTGTAAAACAAATAGTTAAGTTCACATTCCCATTACTTTTGCTTTCCCTTGATTAAGAATTAATTTGTCTTTCCTTTGTGCTTTCTTTTAGGGATTTCGGTGCCATAATTGGGTCAAGATTTTTCCAAGGTGCGTTTGAAATTATTGGCATTAAAATAAAGATTAAAAGGTAGTTGTTAAGCGTAATAATCGTCTTTTAAGTTGTCATGTGATTAGAGGCGAATGAAAATTTCTCAAATTCAAAATTTTTTTGTGTAACCTACCAGCCCAACAAGTTGATTCGCTACAGCTATTGCGAGGCATCAGTAGGTTCATCATTCATCACTACCATGCCAAGATCAACTTCAGATATTTTGGGAAGACAAGTTTGTGATTGGCAAATGGGATATTTGTATTTTTAAAAGGTCTGCTTTAGGTAACTTTTGGTGTTGTCGAACGCCCAAAGTTAATCATTTCTTTTGCTTTTTTTGTTTTTCTTTTTGTTGAGGATGTTTTAACTTTAAACCTCAACTTTGAGAATAAGAGTGTAAATTTACCGCTAAACTAAAGCCTACAATTATTATTCTATATTGCTTTCTCCCTTTTAATTTTGGCCTGGATATCTTGATGACACTCAAATATATATATATATATACAAATCAGAATAGTGGCTAAAGTATTTACTGACGAATCAGCTAAATAACTTTATTACTAGTCGATGTTAGTTTATTCTTTCGGAAAAATATTTTCATAATAAAGACAAGTCTTTCATTCAATTAAAATAAATATTACAATTCTAGATTTTAGGGAAATGCTAAGATAGAGAAAATTTGAACCATTGAATCGACCAAAGAGTACAATGTAAGTTTTCAACATGCATTCTTTACAATTATGTGCATTTAACTTCATAAGGGAGACATATTTGTGCTCTGATAGAATATAAAATTCGACTTTTCTAAAATACCCTCACCTTTTAGTATAGGTTCTTATTTGGTCGATGTTGATCTTCATCATTCTAAAACCTTTTAAATCTGACACTTAGACCACACAAAAAACACACTGCAAAAATTTAATCCCATATAAAAAAGCACAACTAAATAACCCAACTCCAAACCACTAAAGAATAGATCTTAAGTGTATATGTTTATTCCACACAAAAACAAATAGATAAAATTCAAAAGAAAAAATCTTACTAGAGGGAGACATCCTCTAGAGAAAACTTTAGGGCGGGCTGACTAGAAAAAAAAGTTTGTAAAAATGCATTTTAAGTTGATGGGAATGCTAAAATTATCTAACAAACGTATTCATTACATATTTCACAGGATATTTTAAGAATGAAAATATAAAGTTTTGCAATAAATTTATGTATTTTATTTGTTTCTAATTTTTTCTTCAATAATTTTCTATTACTTGATTTGATTTCTTTTATAATGATGAGTTGAATCAATATGTTTTCTAAATATTTTGACTGTTTTATTTGTATTAGTCTTAACAATTGATTTTTTTATTTCTAATAGTTACGTTTTTGTGAGTCGTCTTTTACTACTTTAATAATGTCTTATTCTATTGTCTGACCGAGGCATGTTGGCCGTTTAAAAAGCCTTTGGACGGTAGGTTTTAACATGATTTATCAAGGGATGGTTCTGCTTGCACACCCTTTTTAACTCTCTATACTCCTTCTAAAAGCATACCTTATATAATTTTAAAATAACTAAATTTACTTATCACACCCTATAGTTTTAAAATTACTCCTATCATTTTCATACAATTATTACTTCTTGTCACTTTATTTTTTTTTCACACCCACCCTATTTTATTTCTTATCATTAAAATATTCTTATTTCCTATCTTTCTATCTCTCAAAATTTTTTTTTTTATTTGTAAGTTTTTCTGAAGCTTTAGGCATAAAGCATTTCCATGCATTAAAGAAATTTGTAAATTAAAAAAATTACAACATTTAGTTGAAGTATATTTACTACAATTTCTTTCAAAAAATATTTTCTATTACATTCACTATTTTAACTAAAAAACACTTACCTTGTGTTCGGCATTCTTAGTTCAAACCAAAATTTTTGGTTATTACAGTGTAAAACTCTTATATGCTATAAGGCCAAACAAAAATATACTACAATATTTTTAATCAATTAGTTCAAACCAATTGGTTCTTACTAACGTTCCTAAACACCTACCTATCTATTTATTGTGAATACTACTTTATTCAAACAAAAGTCAAAATAAAAACAAAAAGGAAAAACATTTATATATGTATATAGTAAACACAAATAGGAAAAAAAAAAACGACGAAACAAAAATAAAAAGAGAAGTTTTAGCATATATTTGCATAATTTGTTAGAATAGTTGGTGAAAATTAGAGTTTTGTTTTAATATAAATGTCAAAATAGCATAAATCTATGCATTAAGAGGTTGCTTATCACTACTAAAAACAACGTCTTTTGCGATGACAAAAAGTCGTCGCAAAGAGTTGATAATCATCTTAAATATTTTTTTGCGACGACTTGTCGTCATCACTAGGTCGTTGCTAATAACTAGTCGCAAATAATTTATTTGCAACGATGTCGTCGTCGTAATTTTATTTGCAACTATAAATAGCCGCAAAAAGTTGCCACAATTATGTCGTCATGGCTATCAATAATATGACGTAGCAAAATTTTTTAGCAATGACAACTTTCAAAAAAGTCGTTGCAAAAAATTATACCGATGCTGATGTGGTCTTATTATTTGCGACGCCTTTTTTGAACAAGTTGTCGCAAATATATTTTCATTACTAGTCTTTCACGATGACATCTGTCGTATTTTTTTAAAATTTTTAATACATTTGTATTAAATTCTTAAATATATTTTGAATACTATTTATTAAATTTTTAATAATTTTTAAATAATTGTTATTACTTTTAAATAGAAATAATCGAATTATAATAATAAAAATAAAAATTTAATATTAAAAAAGACAATTGATAACATATTGTTCTAATAATAAAATAAAAACCAAATAGAACGTAATGTATCAAAATATTGAAGAAAGAAGAAAATTCATCATTGTTGTCGTCAATCTAAAGGAGGCAGAAGACTTAGACGAACAAAAGTTGGAGGAGTCATCACGGACGGGAGTTAGACTCCAGGTAGCAACTAACCCGCTAACTCCATCAACGTCCTGTGGCTTTGGTACATAGTTATGTTGTACTTGATCGATTTCTACAAAAAATCTTCCACATACTGGTCAACGGACATTAAAGATGTTTCGTTCGACCAAGAGCTAGAGGATGAATCATAGTCGATGCCAGAGTAAATCCTATGCGGGAGTGTGGGGCCTAGTCTAGTCCTGTGTCTCTACATCTATCTAGGACATTCTCCAAAATTCCCTCCTTGTTAAGCATAGGTGCAACTGAAGAGGATGCAGACTGTGTCATCTGGGTTTGTCTCTCCTACTCCATCGTATTCTATACAAATAACATTTTACATATGTTATAAATACACTTACTAATTTGAATAAAATAAGATAATATTGAAAATTTAAAGTACTTACAAAAGTTTGCTATAATTGGTAGTTAACCCAAGTCTCTTAGTGATGATGCATGTCTGTCCAGTTGTCTACGGCAGACATGGGCTGTCGGGCACTGTGTTGGCTTGTCCAACAATTTGAATGTGTTAGAATAATATATTCTTTGATAACTTTTAAGATTGCTTGTAATTAAATAAACGTACTAACCTTCTTGTCGCGATGTTGGGAGATAGATATTTGACCATGCAAACTTGACTACTTTTGGTTGCTACGATTGTTTTTATTTGTCGCCTACCTTTTTTTGTTTATTATAGTTTTTAGCATTAGCAATATTAAAATTAATATATTTAATAAATAACCAACTTAGTAGATATATAATTACCTGAATTTTCTCATTCATGAACCTATCGTAGCAATGACTCTAGTGTTTTTGATTTCTAATGTTCGGGGGGCTTGGCTCTAACATGTGCCTTGTTTGCTGATCCTCTAAGTGCTTTGAAGAGTTCGAAGAGGTCATTCTTCCAGTTCTTATAGCACTTGGATGTTTCTTTATCAACCACACCATGGAGGATGCTGTCTAGCCTTTAGTAATCCAAAGCAAACCAATCTTGTAACACATTCAAGATCATGATAATTACTTGTATGATGTTCTACAACAATAAAGTTGAATGAATATTAGCATGCGCTGCTAAATTTGTCTCTTATGCTAGGCATTTACATCTTTCCAAGCGTCATGGAATGACTTACATATATCCCGAGAATAAATGCCAATGCACTTTCAAACCACGACCTAAGCTGCCCAAGAGCCTTCTAGGTACCATGGGCCTCATCAAATGTGATCGGAACCTTTCTATACTTCTCTACATTATTGGAAAACAGTACGCAATGGAATTTTAAAAATTTAAATTAGAGTATTTTCTAAAACATAAGTTTGATATGCTAAATACATATATTAATGAAAAATCTTACATACCTCTTTTATATACCAAAAACAACAGGAATCCATGAAGAGAAGAAAGTTCCAGAAGAGCCTTAACCAACTGGTCTTTTTTGCTATTCTTTATCCATGATCGAAGTGTAGGTAGTCGTACGTCATACAGCTTTTTCTTAGGTGACTCTCTTTCCAACCACTTGAGAAAACCTAGAGCTAAGGTTTTTGATGTTGAACAATAGCTCTCAAAGAGTTTCAAAGTTTCTCTCATTAGAGTACTTACTCTATGCTTCTCAAATAATCTGAATAACAAAGAAAACTCACTCCTATTTATAGTGGTTAAATTTGGGGCTAAACCTTATTAGATTAGGCCTCAAAATTCGAGTCTAGATCAACTTCTCATGAAAACGCATAAAAAACGTGTATATTGATTATTGCATGTTCGACATACTGATCTGAAAGATGGGTCTGTTAAACTTTCCCATCGGCCTGTCGATCGTATAATAATATGAAATCCTCTAAATATCTTATTTTTAGCCAGGAATCTTAGATAGGGCCTTATTTTTAATTTAAACAATCTAATAGAGAAATTATTTAATTAAAACAGTTATATACAGATAATCTTATAGTAAATAAAATATTATCCAAATGATTCAACATGTTTATCTTGAATTAATTCACAAAATTAATTCAACCGGTAAACTAACATGAATTATTAAATCCACTTTTATCAAATTTCAGCTAATATAATATTTTAACATAAGTCACCAATATGAAGTAAAAATATATCGTATTGTTACAGAATTTATTATGAGCTAGCAGAGGGAACCCGATGGACATATATAGATCAAGCTCCTATAATTATAAAATACAATATCCTAAATACATATTTTATAATTATCAACTCTAACGCTATTCCACTAAGCTCCAACAAGCTAACTATCCATGACATTCCATAATGTGACGTCCCTATAAGATATTCATAATCAGATTAAGGATAAATTTTGTTTTCCGTTTCTAATTATTTTTATCTTGTGTTTCATTATCACACCATTGGAATACTTATTATTTATAAATAGTATACCATTTAGTTACACCTATGCATCCAAATGGTTGAGTGCTCTAATCTTTCAATTACAGGATCATGCATATAAGAGAATATCATTAACTTAATAAAAAAGCTATAGATTCCATACCTATGAATAACGAGTCTACGTCAATCAGGAGTTATGTTTCCAACGTATTGGTATACGTACCATCATTAAATCAGGATGTCACCCTTAAGTACATCAAAAGGCATAAGTAAAGAATACGAGCCCATTAGTCATTTTAAGATTAAGACACAATACATATGATTGTCTAAAGTGAATTGATTTGAACAAATGAAATTATTAACCAAATCAATTTAACTTTTTATTCCAATCTTAATACATCTTCACCTATGACAATGTACCGATGTTTCTACTCGTGAAGTCCCATTCTGATGATTAAGACAACCCATCTCCCATTAGGGATATAGACAACATAACAATTTTAGTATAAATAAAGCGCCTAACTTTATTCCCCTAATTACAGATCTTATAATTTAGACCATCACCTTTAAGATTCATGTCTTCCTCATAATATATCCTTCATATGTATGATTCTTAAAGGTTTAGATTGACAGTCTTAAAATTTTGTTTGCTTTTATTACACATTCATCAGAAATGAACATAAAGAGGACAACATTTGGTATATGAATAATAAATAAACTCTTTATTCATAAAATGTCTCAAAAAAACTTATTACAACATTTTACTCCTTAGGGACTATGTCTAACAATCTTCTACATGCACTAAGTGAGTAAATAGGACATGTCCTGCATCCCCATAGTCTCTACATACTTCTCGAAAACTCTTGTAATTAGCGTCTTCATGAAAGGATCAGCTATATTGTCCTCAGACATGATCTTACATACTGCAACATTTCCAGCCTCAATGAAATCCTTAATCACATGATACTTTCTAGGAATATGCTTACTTATCTTGTGAAATCTTGGTTCCTTAGCATTAGCTATCACTGTAGTGTTATTACAATATAGCGATAGCACCTTATCTATACCAAGAACTACCTTAAGATCCCCAAGGTACTTGAGGAGCCATATTGCTTCCATTGAAGCATCACTAGTTGCCACATACTCGGCCTCCATTGTTGAATCTAAAGTGCAAACTTGCTTGACACTTCTCCAAACAATGGTGCCTCTACCTAAAGTAAACACAAAATTAGAAGTTGATCTTCGCATCTTGACCAAAAATGTAGGTAGAAGGTGAAGATATCTACAATTTTCCATAGGAGTTTTTGGAAATTGCGCCAATAAAGGATGTGATGAGATTTGGAAAGAAAGGGAAGTTGTGTCCACGATTCATTGGGCCATTTGAGATTTTAGAGAAGGTTGGAGATGTGGCTTACAGACTGACACTTCCTCCGTCATTATATGGCGTGCATGATGTATTCTATGTTTCCATGCTGAGAAAATATATGCTAGATCCTTCGCATGTTCTAAGCTATGATCAGGTTTTAGACCCTCATTCGAATACATTAGCATATAACCTCTAGTCCTTCTCAAGTACTTGAAAATATGCTTAACTGCAACTTAGTGGTTTGGTCCTAGATCCGAATGAAATCAACAACAACCCAGTGGTTTAGTATGACGACGAGGTATGGCATTTGGTACTATAAACATCAAATAACATTTAAGATTAAAATTAGTTGACTGAATGAATTATACAAATTTACAATTGGGTTGTATACCCAACTGACAGCATGATGGCCTTCTATACAGGTCGAGTGGAGACTACGCTCCACTTGAAGAGCGAGTAGATGTGGCAATTTGTCTAGACATATCCAACTGTGGACAAATAATAGGTTTAATATCGTAATTTAGTACTATACTAATTATGTTCTATAAAAGATTTAATATCATAATTTAGTACCATAAAAACAAGGGCAGCTATACGTAATATCTATTCTTTGTCACTGGTAATGACTTTAATTGCCACCATCATCAACGTTATCATCGTATTCGGAGTCATCATCTATGACTTCAATGTACTCATCTAAAGTTTCATCATCCACTTCTTGCATATCCCAATTTTCATCCTCTTCAAAAGACTTATCTTTTAAGATTGCATCAACATCGGATGTGACTACGACATTTTGTCGTTGCAAATGATATAATATTTGCAACAACAAATAATCGTCGCTACTAGCCCTGTTTGTAGTAGTGTATTTGGAGATATCACATATAGGGGGTGTGGAGAGAAAAAAACGTATCACTAGCTTTTATTTATTATAAAAAAATTATGTTGTCCTTTTTTTTAATCATTTTATACAAAAGTTTTTCTGTAATAAGAAAATTTATATAAAAAGGTGTAAATAATCAAGTGGAAGACATAAATAAAACCACCTATTATCAAGCATAGGGGATAGTGGCAGTTTCATAGCACACAGCGTTTCTATAAACAAGCGAGAGAGGTTTTTGTTATTTTCTCGAAGGATTATATGTTTATTTTTTCTGTTATGAAAACTAGACATATGGTTCATACCACACAACAAAGAACATATATTCTTCTCACTCAGACAGAGAAGAACATTAATGTCTGGCCCTAGAATAGCCGTTATAAATGAAAATTGGAAAGCTTTTTTTTTTTTTTTTTTTTAATGAAATATATACGAAGTGACCAGTAGAAAACATGAATTACGATAAGAACTACTCTCTAAGACATAAAAAAGAGGGAATTAATCTAATAAGACCTTAAAAAAATGCACTAGGATTTTGTTTGGGAGGGCTTTTTAGAATATACTTTTGTCTTGTGTCTTAAAGCTACTTCTGCAAGTGTTTGGATAATATAACATGCTAGAAATGTTTCCGGTCAAATATACAAAATAAGGCTTTAAAAAAAAAATTCTAAAATAGACCATAAAACATGTAGTAGAGTTTTCATAAAACATTATAAACTTCATTAATACAACATTTTTATTGTAAAAAAAGTTTAAAACTATTTTGACCTATTAAAACTCTTTTAAAAATATGCTTCAAAATACTTACTATAAAACTCACAGCTTTTGCTTATCTTCTTCTATTAGCTAAAAGCACAAGTAAAACCTAGGACAAACGGGCTATATAACGCTCTGTTTTTCAACTGTTAAGTATGCATATGAAATTGTTTATTTTGTATATTTTTTCTGTTTCATTGTGACATTGACTAAATCCAATGTTTACAAACCATTTATTACTTATACGAAGTCTTACCATAAAACACCCAAAGAATGAAAAGAGAAGAACTATTTTTGGTATGCTTAACGAACAACCTGGCATTCGTTTCTTATTATTATTTTTTTAAAATTACACATTTGCTACAGATTCCACCGATCCCATTAATGGAAAGCCGAAATATATGAAAGGAAGCTAATTTGCTAACATTTTCTGCAAAATGTTCCCACCGGACCTACTTCTCGTTAGCAAAATTAATCCTGTTATTTCTTTTGTGCAAAAGATTTTGGGTCATTTTTGTAGGGTCATTTTCACATCATTCATTCCCGACATGTCAAATAAGACAATTCCAAGTCATACCCACTCCCCCTATCTCTCAAATGTCGCGAACCTTATCATGAGAAGTTTATTTCGTTAAATAAATAGTCCAAAAATACTGTGCTTTTGACATGACAAGTCCTCTCTATTTGGCACCCAAATGTTTCCTCTCCATTACCTTAACATAGAACGACATTTATAACGAAAAAACCAAATAGTTCGTGCTTCTATCGATTTATATTCATTGTCATCGTCACTTTTCTAAGGCTAGCTAGTTGAAACACGAGTTTCGCGGGTACGTATTTAGTTTTGTAGGGTTTTTTTTTTTATTATATGTAAGGATTTAAAATTTCTTTAAAAACTTATTTTTTTTATTCATATTTTCTTAAAAAGTTTAGTTAGTAAAAAAAATGTTTGCGGGCGTAAGTTAGATGGAAATTATTTATTGGTACATATGAAAAAATTATTTAGGAGAGTTACAAGAAAAAAATGTTTAGGTAGAAATATATTTGAAAACGGATTATTTCAAAAGGAAAAATAGGGAAAAATATTAATGAGGGTTATTAGGCAAAAAAATTATTTTGTGATAGAGAAAAGTTTGAAAACATAAGTATTATTATATATAGATATGTGCCAAAGTAATTAGGAACGAGAAAAAAAATTATAATGTGGATGTGATAATTAAAAAGATATTAAAGTGGAAAAGCATCAAACAAAAGCAAGGAGGAAAAAAATAGAGGCCCAGAAAATGCTAATTAAAAAAAGAAAAACTTAAAGAGCAAAAAAAAAAAAAAAAAGAAAAACCTAAAAGGACAAAACATTTTGTCCTTTAGGGAGATATCCATCGGAAAATGGATTGTTTTTTATATGTATGTTAAAGATTATTTACAGGGCATGCATTAAAAATAAAAATCTGTAAGGGTTTGAAAAAAGCTTAGTTTAAGATTTTGTAGATAGTGAATCTGCAATCAAATATTGAAAATATTAATTTAGATCGTTTGTATTTTATTCAAGGAACTTGGGTTCTCAAATCACCATTAATCAGACCTGTTAACTCTTAAGTGAATGCTTAAGATCAAATTGTAATGGACAAAATAAAATAATGCTGTAAAAATAAAAATGCCACACGTAGAATTTAAAGTGGTTTATTCTGTTAAAAGAGTTACGTCCATTTCTGGGTACAGATTACAAGATAGCACAAAGAAAAGATGAGAATTCAATTTGGCAGAGTTTCTGTATGTCCAATCTATTGTCCACATAGAATGAAGCAAGTATCTCTTTATATAGGCAATAGGGATGAGTCGTGGTCTCCAACTGTCTGGCAAAGTGGAGTGGTGCATTGGAAGTAACTGTAATAGTAGGACACATGTTGTTCCATGATAGGCTGCTAAGATCGTGCTTTCCAACACTTAAAGTTTATGGTTAGACGTGCTAATAACCGTCAATTTGTGCTGATAACCGTCAATTCGTGCTGATAATCATTAGTCCATGTCAATCGATCCCGTCGAACGAACACTTGGAAACAAATCTGAATAACTATAGCTGATGTAATTTGGATGCGAATACAGACAAGACGAGCCGATCGAATAAAACGAAGCCTCAATTTGATTTATACTCATGTGGATCCTAAGTCACTTCTCCCTACTCGACTTGTTTGTGGGCCGTCTAGGACTTGTGGACAATTTGGGCTTGACCGAATTATACCCCAACAGTTAGCTCCCCACTCCTTAGTCGATGTAATCGACTAAAGAAGTGATCAGAGGTCAGACTTTAGTCCGACAGCACATCACCTTGATTAAGACTTCGCTTCCATACTTAAATCATTACCCTTCCTTAGGAAATTGCCCTACTCAACTACCTGTAACGCGTGTCACAACGTGATTAGAAGGCTCCAAAATATCTCTACGGCTTTGACACATGTTCTTGATTCGAAAGCACATCGCCTCAGTTTGAGCCAGAATTTGAAAAGACGCAAAACCCTAGCTTTGGATCAAATGTTTTTGAATTGATCTCAGCCATCAATCACACTCCTTTGGGCAGTATATAATATTTATTTTCCCTCTCCTCTTTATTTTGCTTCTTCTTCTTCGAACTCAAGGCTATTTTCTTTTATTTTCTCAAAGTTTTCCAGTGAATTTTAGGCAAGATATCTCTCTTTTCTTCTGATTTTCTTGCTATTTTCTTTCCATAACCTTATTTTTCTGTCAATTTTGAGTTTTTTGATACCATTTTCATATTATTTTTTGAGAAAATCCATGATTCCCTGGCCTGTTTGGCTATCGCAAGTTTAGAACTTTACGAACTGCTGAGATTCTTCAAATTCTAGGATCCTCTGGACCTTAGATCTTCAAAGCCTTAGATCTCCTTTAAAAAACTTGTTTCTGTAAAAATGTCGAAAGCAATCTCCATTGACTCGAGCACAAGCAGTGGTAAGGACCCTTGGTTGAGTAGCGACGAAAGGGAAATTAACGAAATGATTTATCAACAATCTATAATTGAATCAAGTTTGAGAGTTGGTGGTACTGGGACAAGCAAAGAAGCAGTAAACCCAAAAAGAGAAAGAAATGAGCCAGCAGGCCCTTTTACCCAAGTCGATGAAATCGAATCACTCGAAAAAAAAAAGTACATCTCTCCTACTAAGGGAGTATCCTACTTCGAAAAAAATCCTGAGTCCATCTTAACTAAAGGGGACTTGTCAACTATAAGATCGAAGCTCGGGATTCCATTTTTGGTAGAAATTTGATTGCCTTACCTAGGGGTACGAACTAATACACAGAACAATAACTGGTTTTGTGTGTACACTAAATGGTTCAAACTTGGTCTTTAATTACCGATACTTGAGTTCATGATAGAGATTATTGGTCACTTCGATATCTCCATGACCTAACTCATGCCAATCAAAATTTGGTTGTTGATAGCCTTGATGGTACTCATCGAAGAGGCTGGAATCGACTTCGATATTTACAACTTCCTTTGGTGCTACTACTTGAAGTCAAATAGCAAAAGTATGGGTCGTTTCTATTTCGTATACTGACAGTCGAAGCAACTCATCACATAATTCGTTAACGCAGATATGTATGGGGAAGAGAGATACTTCTTCATGTCGATAAACCGCAATTCTTTTAAACTTACTGCTCGATTCCCTTTTCCATTTGCTTTTGGTCACATTGGTAAGCATCAATGTTTGCGTTTATTTCAAGCAGTAATTCCAACTAATCTTAAACATTGTCTTTCTTTGCAGATTACAAGCTTAATCATCTAGCTCCAATCGACGAGAGGTTCCAAGCAAGGTTAGACACACTGCTCACTTTAAAGGGATAGATTTGGGCTAAAATCTCACAACTTGAAGTGCTTCAAAGAAATCTCAATAGGTATTCCTCTTCAATTTTCAAAATGAGTCAATTGGGTTTTTGTATACCGTGGTGCACTTTAGCGGCTATATGGTCCATCGAAATATATTACTCTTCTATCTGACGAAGACGTTCTACTCGTAGAAGCCACACTATTAGCCATGGGGGTAACATTACCTCCCATTAGCGATATGAGGAAGAAGAAAGCTACTGATAGAGCAGTGAAGAAAAAGAGAATTGAGGCTGGCAAGCCTTTAGTTCGAGAAGAACCAGCTCCACGCGTTGACACTTTCAACCTCCCTCTACCGTCTCCTTTCGACATTTAGCACCTAGCATCCAAGAAAGTAAAGGAGACAGAATCTTCCACTCTTACCAAAGATGTTGAGTCGAGGAGAGCTGATAAAACACTTGATGTTTCTAAAGACGCCAGCATTCTTCAAGACAGAGATATAGCCTTGAGAGCGTCAAGGAGTTTTAACTTTAAACGTGATGAGGACACTTTCGGAGGGAAGTCTTTCATGTGGTTGGGCAACGAATTGACATTGGCTCTTGGACAGGTAAAACATCAAATCCTATTTAAGATTTAAATAGGTCTGCTTTGTCAGTTCACGTTGGATCACTATACTTTACAAGCGCTTCAATTCCACAACATATTCGTGAATAAAGTCGCCTTCAAGTATGAACAAGCAGTTTGAAAAACTAAAGAGCTTGAAGAGAAGATTGTGAAGGCCGAGTCTAAAAGAAATGACAAGAAGAAGAAGTTGAATGGCGCCGTCGGAGCGTTGGGAGGTCGAATGAGAAAGTTCTCAACCTTGGAAATAGCCTTAGTCTAGTTGAGGAGAAGGTCAAAAACTTAAAGAAAACAATAGAAGCCAAGGACAAAGACATCAAGGAAATCAAAGAATAGTTGGTTGAGGTCTATGGCACTACCTCCTTCAAAGCATGACTCGAAGCTCTAACGGAAATCAACTCGGGGAAACTCAGCGCAGAGGTGATTGACAAGGAAATCAAGGAACTAAAGGAGCTGGTACCCTTAGATGATTCCAATACACAAACTGTCAATGCAAGCGAGTTAGTTCGTGAAGAAGTACCAACTGCCCCTTCTGCACTTGAGACTAGAAGAGAAATGCTGACAACAGGTGGCGAAGTCATCAGGGTCCTGTTGGTTGAACCAGCCGAGGGTGAGAATGTTCGAACCACTGAGGGGGAAGACTCTTAGGAAAATTTATTTTGTTGTTCTTTTGTTTCTCTATATTTGGACAATTTGTACCCCTTATTTGAACAACTTGTATCAAGCAACTTCTCTTTGCTCAAATATGGAACAAATATTTGCTTTGTATGAGTACAACTTTGAATTACTCATACTCTATAACATAATTGGAAATCAAGCACTTAACTGAACTTGACATAAAAATTATACCACCTTTATCAATAGGTGGCAAATTGTTTAGCATGTTAGTGAAATGCCATGAGAATGGTGAATCACGGTAATAGTATTTAATTAAACCTAAAAGGGTCAATGTGTATCGAACTAAGCCGTTATGATGGCGATATCAAACTCTTGATTGAGTCATGTGTTGGCCTAAACTAAGTAGATGGCAATACAAGATCAAACTCTAAGAGAGTTGATCAAACTCAATGTTAGATTGAGCCATGAAGATGGCGATGTGAGATTGAACTCTACGAGAGTTGATTGAGTCCAGTGTTAGATTGAGCCATGAACATGGCGATGTGAGATCGAACTTTAGGGGAGTTGATCGAGTCCAGTGTTAGATTGAGCCATGAAGATGGCAATGTTAGATCAAACTCTAGGAGAGTTGATCGAATCAACATTGGCATTAAGCCATGACGATGGTGTGAGTTTGTTTGATAAAGGCAAGTTTGGATCGAGTTGATTGAGTCTAGAATACGACTTTGACTATGGTGTTGTGCATCTAAAGTCAGATCAATTTGATCGAGTCCAAACTTAAGCCACAAAGATGGCATTGCATGAGTAGATTCGGATCAAGTTGATCAAGTTTGAACTTTAGCCATGAAGATGGCTTCTTAGGAGTGAATTTGGAACGAGTTGATCGTGTCTGAAGTTAAAGCCCATGACATGGCAAACAAAAATTAGATTAAGTTGATCCGAGAACCTGTTGATAGTTATCCTATCAAAATAACATTTGAATTAATAAAATGGTTGTACTCGTTTATAATTCATGAGCTGCCTACATACCCATGTATAGGGATCAAACCGAATGTAGTTCAATTACATAGAACAGATAGAAAACCTGGATGAAATTTGGAAGACTCAAACATAATACTTCCTCAAGTGGTGTGTATTCCAACTTTTGGTAATGACTGATCCGTCAAGTTTTTCTAACTTGTAAACCCCGTCTCGAATGACAGACTGAATTTGATAAGGACCTTCCTTGTTAGACGCCAATTTCCCAATATAAGCTTCCTTGGTTTCTTGAAAGACTATTCTGAGTATGAGTTCGCCTTCCTTGAACTTATGGATCTTCACCTTCTGGTTATAATACCTGGCAGCTGCTTGCTGATAACATCCAAGGCAATAGAAGGCATTATCCCTCTTTTCGTCTATCAAATCCAAAGCATCCCTCATCATCTTGTCATTCTTTGCTTCGTTTAGTAGCGAGTAATCAACCCAAAGATCCCAAACAATTACTTCTATGAAAATGACTACCTCTGTTCTGTACACGAGTGAAAAAGGGGATTCGCCAGTCGTCCTTCTCAGAGTGGTTTGATAGGCCTAAGGCACCATGGGGAGCTCCTTAACCAAACATCCTTTCCTAGCCTCCAATTTATTCTTCACGTTCTTCATGATCATCTTGTTCGTCGCCTTTGCCTGCCCATTTTCTTGCGGGTACCTTGGCGTGGAGAAGCTTAAAATAATGTCCCAGTAGTGATAGAACTTCTTGAAGGATAAGGAAATGAATTGGGAGCCATTATCGGTGACGATCTCCCTTGGCATTCTAAATCGACATATAATATTCCTCTAAATGAATCTTTCAACATCTCGCTCTTTAACATCTACAAATGCTTCGGCTTCGACCCATTTAGAAAAATAATCCATAAGGATGAGAAGATACTTAACTTGCCCAGGAGCGGGAGGAAACGGTCCGACCATGTCCATCAAATACTTCATGAACGGGTATGGCGAACTGATCGATGAGAGTTCCTCAGCTGGTTGGTGAATGCTAGGCGCATGTCTTTTGGCAACTGTCACATTTCCAAGCGAAGTTCTCATAATCGCTCTGCATTATTGGCTAGTATAATCCTTGCCTCTTAATTTTGTTACGTAATGATCTTCCTCCCAAGTGGTTGCCACACGAACCTTCGTGTACCTCCTGAATAACCCCTATCGACCTCGTCTTCTCCTAGACAGCGAAGATAGGGACTTGTGAAGGAACGCCTGGAGAGCTTCTCATCAATCAAGCAATATCGTGTAGCTTGAATTTTAATCTTTCTTGCTAACAGCTTGCCTTCAGGTAACCATCTATCACGTATGTACATCTCAAAGAGAGTCCTCCAATCGTCCCTCGGGTACACATAGTTCGTCTCCTCAGCCAACTCAATGCTCAGATTGTCAATCCATTCCAAGGGAATTATTCTTCTCTCGTTGACTTTGACTGAAGATCCCAAATTAGTAAGTGCATCAACTCTAGAGTTCCGTTCTTGTGGGATATGCTTCACTTTAAAATGATCGAACTGTGCCTTTAGCTTGCTAACCAGCTTTAGGTATGAAAGCATCTTCTTATCCCTGGCTTGATAGTCTCCATTTATCTAGTTAACTATCAAAGTGGAGTCGCTTTCTACAACAAGTTTAGAAGCCCCTAGTGCGGTAGCAAGCCTTATACCAACAACCATAACTTTGTATTTGGCTTTATTGTTCATGGCCTCGAATCCCAATCAAAAACTCTGTTCAATTTCCTCACTAGTTGGTGACTTCAATAGCACTCCCACTCCTAATCCCTTTTCATTGCTGGATCCATCGACTTGTACAGTCCATCATTTCAATCCTTGCTCAACCGGCTTATACGTCAATTCGACAACAAAATCTGCGAACACTTGAGCTTTTAATGCCGTTCGAGGTTGGTATTCGATGTCAAACTCTATCAACTCAATGGCCCATTTCGTCAGTCTTTTGAAGACGTCCAATTTGTGCAAGATAGCTCGCATTGGGTTAGATGACAACACCACAATAGTGTGGCCTTGAAAGTACAGACGGAGCTTTCGAGCTGACATGAAGAGTGCGAGTGCGAGCTTTTCAACAGCAGAGTACCTCGTTTCGACATCCAGCATGGTGTGGCTTATGAAGAAAACTGGTTTTTGGACCGCATCTTCTTCTCCAACTAAGGCTGAACTCATTGTAATTTCTGAAATTGCCAAGTACATATAGAGTGGCTCTCCATTTTTGGGCTTTGAGAGGATTGACAGAGTGGTCAGGTATCTCTTTAATTCCTAGAATGCTTCTTTGCATCATTTATTCCATTCGAACTTCGTATTTTTCTTGAGCAACTTGAAAAACAAAAGGCATCTGTCCGTAGACAGGGCTATGAATCGATTGAGCGTGGCGACTCGACCAGTAAGTTTTTGTATCTTGCGCTTGGTTTTTGGTGATGGAATCAATTAGAGGCTCTTATCTAGTCTGAGTTCGCTTTGATTCCTCGCTTTGTCACGAGTTAACCCAAGAACATGCTGCTCGCCACTCTAAAAGTATACTTCTCTGGATTCAGCTTCATGCCATATTTTTGGAGAATGTCAAAGGATTCTTATTGATGTTGAACATGGAGGTAGGCCTGCAAAGGCTTGACCAACATGTCAGTAATAAAAGCGGTCTTCACCTGGTCAAACTCGGCCTAAAGTAGTCTTCTCACTTCATCCTTGACGATGTTGTTTCGCTTAATTCTAAGTATTCTTCTTTTCTACCGTGTAGGTCTATGGTCTAGATCGACATTAAGTTGATCTAAGATTATGCTCAGATCTATTCCTGGCATATATGCATGAGTCCACACAACACAATCACTGTTAGCTTTTAGAAAATCAATAATTTGGGATTTTACCTCAGGGTCAAGTTGTGACCCGATCTTCACTATACGTCTTTCGTCTTTTGGATCAATTTGAACTTCATCAAGCTGTTTCAAAACTAATTCGACGTAGTCCTGATTACTTGATCCATTCTGTTCACTTTTTTGTAATTGCTATAAGGCCTTCTTTTGCTTCATAGTAGTAGCATAGCAACTCTGTGCTACTTTTTAGCTTCCTCGTACCTCTCTAATCCCTCGCTTTATCGAAAATCTTATCCTTTGATAGTATGTCAATGGGATGGCCTTCATGGTGCATATCCAAGGCTGCCCGAAAATGATGTTATACCTTGAAGGACAATCCATAACAAGAAAACTGGTTATCTTGTTTTCACCTGCTGCATAAACCAGGAGTTTGATTCTCCCAATGGTTGTCGTCGCTTCGCCATTGAAACCTACCAATGACGTGGTAGATTTCTCAATCTCTTCTTCACTAATTTCTATCACTTTTAGCATTGAGAGGAATAAGATGTTAGTAGAACTTCCATTGACAACTAATATTCTGCTAATATCAAAATTCACGATGTTGAGCTTAATAACTAAAGCATCATCATGTGGAGTGTTGAGCCTGAATGCCTCGTCACTTTGAAATGAAATAATGTGCTCACCGTATTCATCTGTTATCGAGCTGACAGTAGCTTTGCTTGCTCATCGTTGGTGAGCCTTTATCTGGTTTGTGGAATCGCCATTAAAAACAAAGCCTCCACAATTGGCTCCTATGACCTTCCTGATTGGTGGTGGTGATGGTGTCTTATCTTGGGCATGATGATCCTTCCGTCCTCCATTTTCTCTATCAAGCCCGTAGACTTTTCTTCCTCTTTAGGACAAATACTCTTTCAGATGTCCCTTTTTAAGTAGTTCTACAATTTTCAACCCAATGCCTTGCAATCGACCGTCAAATGCCCCGTATCTCTATGGAGCTTGCATACTTTAACTGTTCATATGAACGGCTCGGCGCCATCTTGCCTGGCCATCTGACATAATCTTTTCCCTCAAGCTGTGTAACAAGTTTTGTTGGGGATATGCTCAAGGCGTACTTTGGTGGCAATAGTGTCCTATTTGGCCTTGGTTTCTTTTCCTTTCTCATCCATTCCCTTTTTGGAGGTGTCCTTGTCTATCCTTTTCGATCCATCTGCGGTTTTTGCTGTCTCTCCCCCCATCTAATCTCATCTCCGCTTTTAGCCATTTCTTGTTTCCATCGCTCATTTTCTTCTTCCAGATCGATCCACCCTTTACTCTATTCAAAGCTTCATAGATAGTCTGTGGGTAATCGAAGCATATGTTGTTCTTGAAAGAGGATTTGTGCAATAGTCCTTTCTTCAATGATTCTCAAGCTGTTCCATCTTCCAAATTTGAAATCTCAGAGTGTGCCTTACTGAATCTTTTAATATACGCTTGCAGGGATTCGCTTGGGCTTTGAATGACTGACCACAAGTCTTTGGTGGTCTTACTAGTCTTAATGTGCACAGAATAGGCCTTAACGAATGAATCTGCTAGTTCTTTAAGGCTATCGATCAAGCCAGTGGGAAGACTATTGAACCATCGAATAGCCGGCCCCTTAAGACTCTACACAAACAATTTGCACATCATTTTGTCAAAGATCAAATCCTGTATGCTTGTTGCGCTGACTATGTTTTTGTATTGCAATAAATGATCCTTGGGATCAGACGTCCTGTTGAAGTGAGCGAACACAAGGTTCCCATACTTCGGCTATACAACTGAAGTGATTCTCCCTATAAACACGGTTTCTTGAATGTTCTTCGAGATGTAAGCCAATGCTAGTGTTTTGCTCGTTACTTTTGAAACCTTCTAGTCAATCTTCTCCTCCGTGAGCTTAGTGTTTTATTCGAGCATCTCTTTCAACATCTACTGAATTGACTCCGGAGTTAGTAGAGTCCATGTTGGCATTTCTTCAAATCGAACGATTGGTTCGATTGCCCTTTCAGTTTCATGTGCTACATTAATTTGTCAGCTCGACGTTGCGCAAATGTTCACTGTCGTCTTAGCCGTCGCTGTAGCGGGTGTTGCTGCTATTGTCAAAGCTACTATTGTGGTTGTTGCTGGGGTAGTTGCTAGAGCTAGAGTCGAGGGTGTGTACAATGGCTGCATCCTACTAATCGGGTTGTAGGCGGATTGCTGTCTACCTTGTTATGGCATCTGAAACGCCATTATGCCGCCGTTGATACTGTATGTCGAATACCCATAATATAGGTGATAAAAGGATAATGAGGCCATCTGTGAGTTCTGATAGCTAATTTGGCTACTGAGGGCTGAATTCTCACTGTTGAGTTGCTCCAATCTTCAATCGCGTTCTTGAGAACAAGTTGCCTGCTCCTAGAGCATTCTCTTCGGAGCTTCCACTTATGTCGTAAGGGCTTCCATCTGTGGGTTAATCTGGGAAGTTGTTATAGTCTATTCATTTAGAGTGTTAGGAATGTGCTGGTTGTCAGTGTTGTTAACCATTTGTGATTGAGTTAGAGATCCTAGAGTTGATGATCTAAAGGCCCCACGATGGGTGCCAAACTGTAGACGGTGGATCTACAATCAAATATTGAAAATGTTAATTTGGATTGTTTGTATTTTATTCAAGGAACTTGGGCCCTTAAATCACCAGTAATTAGACCTATTAACTCTTAAGTGAATGTGCAAGATCAAATTGCAATAAACAGAATAAAATAGTGCTGTAAAAATAAAAATACTACATGCAGAATGAAAGTAGTTCACTTTGTTAGAAGAGCTACATCCATTGTACTATAATACGATTTCTGGGTACAGATTACAAGAGAGCACAAAGAAAAGATGAGAATTAAATTTGGTAGAGTTTTTGTATGTCCAATCTATTGTCCACATACAATGAAGCAGCTATCTCTTTATATAGGCAATAGGGATGAGTCGTGGTAGGGATGAGTCGTGGTCTCCAACCATTTGGTGGAGTGGATTGATGCACTAGAAGTAACTGCAATAGTGGGACATGTGTCGGTCCATGATAGGCTGTTAAGACTGTGCTTTCCAACATTTAAAGTTCATGGTTAGACGTGCTAATAACCATCAATTTGTGCTGGTAATTGTCAGTTCGTGTCGATCGATCTCGTCAAATGAACATTTGAAAACACATTTGAATAACTGAAGCTGATGCAATATGGATGCAAATATGGACAAGATGAGCCGATCGAATAAAACGAAGCCTTAATTCGATTTATACTCACATGGATCCTCAGTCACTTTTCCCTGCTCGACTTGTTAGTGGGCCGTCTAGGACTTGTGGACAATTTGAGCCTGACCAAATTGTACCCCAACAGATTCTTTATGAGAAGAAATTATTTCAACTAGCACTACAACAGGTGGATCATTAGATGATAGTTGGTTAGCCAAAATGTCATTTTATCTAGCGTTGTAGCATGTGGTCTACTTTCCACTATGGTTTTAAAGTGCTGTCTAAAGTCTAACTAGCTGCCAGAGTCATGAGTTAGTCTACATTAGATGACGGTTTATAAGAAAAAACTGTCGTCTAATTTGTTCACAACATATAGTTTTGATGATGGCTTTTGTAAGAAACTGTCGTCGAATGTCTTTTACCATAAAAAAATTATATGTTGTTGTGTGCATATTTTCCATTGGTGACCTTTAATATCTTTCAACTTATCTATTATTTGGCTTTTACAATTCACTCATTTTGGTTTCCACACTTACAAAATAAATAATTATAACAACTAAAATATTCAAAATAAATATAAATAAAACTAAAAATTAATAAATACACACAATGATATATAAGAGTAATTCAATTAACTTTGACACAAATCATAATTATTCAGGCATTGAAATGGTTCAAATAAAAACACAACAAAGTAAAATGCAACACAACATGAGAGACATAGTAAAATACAATACAACTTGAAATGGAATAGTTCAATAAAATACAATACACCAGGATTACTTCTTTCTCTCACCTTTATTAGTGTTTTTAACACATCCATTGAACATTTAAATGGACTACGTGTAAATAGTCATCATAAAAAAAATCAACGTCCTCCCCTAATGGCAGGCGTTTTGCAAAAGATGAAATATCATTTCCTTTGCCATCATTCTCATCACCATGATGAATTGCTTTTGACTTCATCAACACAACTAATGACAACTCCAAGTCCTTAGGATCAATTGTGTAGAGCATGTGTCTTGCTTGCGATGCCACAATGAATGAATCATTCTTATATCTTAATCTTCTAAAGTCTAGCACTGGGATGCTATCATTATCAACTTTTATGTAGTTATTATCGGCCTACTTGCACTTAAAAAGTATTACTCCCAGCTTATAATAGTTAAGTACCCATATGCCTTCAACATAACCATTGTAAATCAGTGTTCCATATGGATGATTCGTCTTTTGCAGAGGGAACATACATGGAATCGGCAACACGCACCACTATTTTAGACCATGTGTTTCTCATCTCTTTCACAAGTACAGAAGATATAACCATTAATTGAATAAAAGTGTATTTCATGAACATCTATTTCGATTCTCTGACCAACTTAAACAATCTTGTGAGACACATTTGCTTTGAGACTCATGAACCATGGTATATATATGCTCATATTCATAATCTAAAATATGATTGTGTTCCTCCTGCAACCACTTCTGATTTATTTCTCTTTTGGGATTTACATATGTTATTTCCTTTATATGGGCCTTTATAAATGGTTCAACTATATGGGTGTTGTACAAAATGTACATACATGCTTGCTTTGTTCCTTGCAAGAAACTGACAATGGAGTACTAGAAAACATTGCATTAGTCAATGTTAACCTTTCTTGACAAACCGATTACTTCAATATTAGACAAGCACTTTGAGCAAAATTCCATGGCTTCTTTGGCTGTGTAATTTTCTACAACGCCACCCTATGGCCTATTTTGGTTCTTGAAATATACCTTTCAAAATCTTTATGTATATTTCAAAAGGGTGTATCCACCTCAAAAACACTGGCCAACAAAGTCTAACTTCATGTACTAAGTGCACCATTGAGTGAATCATAATGTCAAAAAATAATAGTAGATAGTACTTCTTAGGCATGCTACCAACTTTGCTTGTATTGTATCTACCTTTGTTGGATTTATGACCTTGAAACGTATGGAGTTGAAGAAGAAACAAAATTTTGTAAGTACATATCTCACCTTTGACGGGAGAATTCCATGCAACATAAGTGGCAACAATTGTTGCATTAAAGTGTGACAAGTATGTATCTTCATGCCAACAATGTTCAAGTCCTTCATTGACACTAAGATTTTGAAGTTGGAAAAATACTCTTCCAAAACTTGGACCAAATTACCTATTAATAAAACTTTTTTTTCCTCTTGTCTCGATAAGGTGTATTTAATTGGACACATGTGAGTCCAAGTCCCCTTTTCTTGAGAGCTAAATCACCTCTTATATTCATATCAACAAGATCCAAACGTGTATTGAGACCCTTTTTAGTTTTGCTAGGATGTCAAGTAATGTGCCCACATCGATTCACAAACATTCTTCTTAATATGCATGATATCCAAGCAATGTTGAATGAAAATAGTACTTTAATATGGAAGGCGGAAGAAAATTGACTTCTTCTTCAAAGGTCATTATCCCACCGACTCACTTTTTATTTTCCTTTAATCTTTCTTTCTTGTTTATGATAATTAGGAATTTACGTAATTTTATACGAGGAAGAAAGTAATAGGGATAAATTAAAAGAAGAAGGTATTTTTAGGATACATATTTTAAAAATAAATTGTATAAGGAAGGACCAAGAATTTATAAGAGCAAAAAAAAAAAAAAAAAAACAAAAAAAGAAGACAAGAAAAGAAAAACAACCATGTGAAGCAATTTTAAAAACAAAAAAGAAGAAAGGAATGGAACAGGACGACCACCTAGAGGAGGAAAGGTGAATTGCACTTTGGGAATTGCATACAAATAGGTAGGTAATACGTGTGTGTAATATAGATCACTTTTGGTATAACATTACAGAAAAAAATTGTATAGGGACACGCTTGTCATGAAAATGATTGGAGCAAGTGAGAAAAAGCATTTTTAATAGCACATATAAAAAGAATTAAAATATAGAGAAGCCTTGGTAAAAAAACAAAAAAAAAGATGAACGGCACATTTAAAAAAGCTATTTTAATAGAGGCAAAGCAAGGAAAAAAATTATTTCAAAGAAACATATTTTAAAAAAATTAAATGTATAGGTGCTTTTGGCACACACACAAAAAAAAAAAAAAAAAGCAAGAAACAAAAAAGAAAAAAAAGAACAAAACAAAAAAGAAGAAAAGAATAAGAAGATGTCACATGGAGAAAGAAAGAGAGGAGACAAACCTCTGTCGCCACTTTTAAAAATTCACTGATTCATATATTATAGATTAAAGGTTACATACAAATACGCACACACATATATATCCATTGTGGGCAATCTCTGCAGCCCAAGACCCAAAGCCAAGATTAGGAAGAAACCTAAGAAATGGAAGAGAGCACTCCCATAAGTCGAGATTACCTTCGGATGACAAGAAGTTGAGAAATCAAGTAACCAAGTTCAACGAATATAAAGGCATGCATTTGAAATACAAAATGGATAAACAAATCCCCATAAAATTAGGAAATTGAGCTCCTCGTGCACAATATGGGTAAGTCAAGCATAGAGAACATGGGAACAAAATTAAGGAAAAGAATATTCCTAATTTTAATAAGATTTCACTTATTATTTTTTATTAATTATTCCACATAGAAATTGTAATTATAAATAAGGGTTAAATGGCTTAGAAAAGGGCCTTTTGGAACCCTCTCATCGTTTTGTACTCTAAAGAGAACAGTAAAAAACCCTAGAAGTGGTCGTAATTCACATTGAGTGAACCATTATAGTTTTTGGAGTCCTTACTTTTTTGCATTTTATTTTTCTTCGTTTATTGTTAAAAAGTCGCGAGTGATCTGTGAGGTTATTGTTGACAAAATTTCACCATCAACCATTAGCACTGAGAGGAGGGCTAGATTTATATGAAGTTGGGCCTTTTATTCAAAATTTTATCCCACAATCATCATCGTGACCACATAGACCAATTGCACTAGAGGCAATAATAATTATATCACCTAAGACAATACTCTATCTGTTAGAGGCAGAGTTGATGAGGCTAAAGGATCAAGAAGAGGCTGATAGCTTTCAAGAACCACCATTCTGGAGTAGAGGGTGGAGAAAATGAGTGGATTGCTTGAGAAATTTTTAGCGGCCCTTGATGATATTAAAGGCCGAGGTGGTAACGTCATAGGTGATGATCCAAAAGACCGAGGGGATTAATCTGGTAACCAAAATATTGGTGGCCAGCAGGTATCCCTAAGGGAACCAGAGAAATTGCGAGTGGCTAGCCTAGGAGAACGAATTCCATACGGAGCCGAGAAAAAAGATAGAAAGCAGCCTAGGCTCTAGGCCAAGAAATAAATTAACAAAGATAGAATACAGGTCTTTTGCTACTTCTGTTGAGATGCGAAGCTAAACAGGATGTAGCCTCAGTCTGAGTTAGTGACTTGAGGGACCAGCAACACAAAGGTGACCTGAAGAATCACTTATGTGCTAGGAGAGTTGTTTCATTAAGGAATAACCCTAATGCCATGGATTTACTAATAGTTGATTAGCCACCTAGGCTCCCATAGGTCGACCCCTAGCAAATAGCCCAACAAGTGAACCAACAGCTACAGGCTGCCTTGGGACTACAAACGGGCATGATTAAGCACCTAGTGGGGCGAGTTGGAGATCTAGAAGACAAGCTTGACGTAAATTGTGGTGAGGAGATCATATACTCAAATCCCTTTGTTTAGGAAACTAGGAACACGCCCCTTCTAGAAACATTCAAGTTGCCCCATATGGCTCCTTATGAAGGGTTTCTGATCTAGACGTCATTTCTAGATTTACAAATCATATATGGAGCTTTATGAGATTTTAGACATGATCATGTGTTAAAGTTTAGGTAGACACTTGTAGGTTCTACAAGATGCTAGTTTAGAAGTTTCTTGCCTTTAAACTTCTAAAGGCAAAAGAAAAGCTCTTGAACCAGTTTGGTAAAGGTAAAAGCTGTCTCTCCATCAAAAGAAAAGCTCCATTTCTTAATTTAAGGGCCAAACGAATTCTTGAAAATTGGCTTGCGAGATATACCAAGGAGGTTGTAGCAATTGGTGGAATTTTTGAGGATGTGGCCCATATGGGAGCCTTGAGTAGTATACTTATAGATTTTTCCCTTAGGGATCATCTTGACCACAAGCATCCAAAGTCTTATAGGGAATTTTCGAAGAGAGTCAGAGGCTTTATAAACCAGGAATAAGTCAAAGGATTAGCTCATAGACGAGCCTTGGGAGGTAGTAGCAGCAGAAATGGTTCAAGGTCGAGCCAAGGGGGGAAGAAGAGGAGCAATCCACAAGGGCAAAATAATGCCCTAAGCTTTCAATCTATGATTTGTATAAGAACCCCCCGAGTCGAGCAATTATCATAGATAACACTAAGTGGTAGAAGCAAGAAGATGGTTGACCTAGACCACAGTAGAGGTAAGACAACTACCCTGACCTCACCTTCCCCATTGACAACATATATCATGAAATTAGTAATCAACCTTATTTGAGCATCCTCCACCAATGAGGCAAATTTAAATAAGCACAACCAAAAGAAATATTACAGATTCCATAGCGATGTGAGACATTATACAAGTGAATATGCTGACCTCAAGGACAAGATTAAGATGTTGATTCGGGAAGGTCGACTACAAAAATACAAAAATGATAGAAACAATAGAAGGAACGATTGAAGAAATGATTGTAGAAACGATCACAGGAATGATGGACGACAATGCAAGGATGACCACTGAGACAACAATGCAACTGAGCTCTTAGGATTGATTCCCACAATATTTAGGGGCCTTACCTCGAAGGTGACTCTAGGAGGTCTTATAAGAATTATGTTCGAGAGGCGAAAGAAGTGTACAAAAGCAGAGATGCTTAAATGTGTCGACCATTAAACCATCTAAGGCGTCGAGATATGAAGGGACAACAATCACCTTCTTTGAAGAAGATGGAAACAAAGTACATTTCCTCCAAAATGATGCCTTGGTGGTCAAGGCGATGATTGGAAACTCTACTATGTGCCGGATCTTGGTAAACAATGGAAGCTCAGTTGACATTATTTATACTCATTATCTTGCCAAAATGGGAATCTTACATGACCAGGAGACTCCCAATTCTAGGCCACTATATGGGTTTACCAGAGATAGCATAATCCCTAAAGGGACCATCAAACTACCCATAACAATAGGCAAAAAATTGAGGACGATGACCATGTTATCAAATTTCTTGGTGGTCAAAGGAGGATACCAATATAACGTAGTCATCAAAAGTTGAAGTTCCTTACACCGAATGGTGTGGGCGACATTAAGGGGAATTAGTATGAATCAAGGCTGACATAATCGGACATTATACACTTGTATTTAGACCCTAAGAGGATGGAGATAAGGATGGTGCATTGAGGGCCCATACAGGAGGATATTGATCCTATTTTGGAGGAAGAAATCATAGGAACTATATCGATCGAAGACTTGATCAAGGTAATGGTGGACAAGCGAGACGCATCTAAGGTGCTCAAAATTGGGTCAAGGCTAATGAAGAAGCAGGCAGATGAGCTCACCAAATTTCTAAGCAATAATCTCAATGTCTTTGCTTGGAATCATGAGACCATGGTATGGATTGACTTGGAGGTTGCCTGCCATCAATTAAATATTGACCCTAGCTATCACCCTAAGAGGCTGAAGAGATGACCAATGAACTCGAAGAGATACGAAGCTCTTCGTGAAGAGGTCAATAAGTTTAAGATGAACAACGTTATCAGAGAGTTGCACTACCCAGATTGGAACTCAAATCTAGTGCTCATTCGTAAACTTAATAGGAAGTGGAGAACTTTCATCGATTTCAGTGATCTTAACAAAGCATATCCAAAAGAAAGCTTTGCACTTTTGCAGATTGATCAGCTGGTTAACGCTACAACGAGGTTTAAGTTTTTGAGCTTTATGGATGCTTGTTCAGGCTATAATCGGATACCCATTTACACATGAGACCAAGAGCACACATCTTTTATTACTGATAGCGGTTGTATTGTTATCTTGTCATGGACTTTGGGTTAAAGAATGCAGGCATGACATACCAGTGTTTAGTAAACAAGATGTTTGCCAAACAGGCTAAAAAGACTATGGAAGTCTGTGTCGATGACATGCTGGTCAAGAGTGTGATTGCAATTTACATATTGCTCATCTTGATGAGATTTTCTAGGTATTGCAAGAATACAAGATAAAGCTCAACCTACTAAAGTGTGCATTTGGAGTGGCGTCGAGAAAGTTCTTAGGATTTATGGCTAGCCGTCAAGGTATTGAGGTTAACCTAGCAAAAATACGAGCTTTGTTGGATATAGAGGCACCATAGAAGCCTACGGAAGTCCAGAAGCTGACAATTTATGATGTCAACCTTAATCACTTTATTTTAATGGTGATTGACAAACACGTGCCATTTCTTAAAGTTTTGAAGAAGTTGTTCGAGCGGTTGGTGGAGTATGACGAGGCATTTTGGCGCTTACATGATTATCTTGGGAAACTCTTGCTTCTTTCAAAAGCTCAACAAGGTGAACTGTCTACATTTATTTAGCTGTTACACCTATGCCTTAAACTAGGTCTTGATAAGAGAGGAGAAAAAGGCTTAGCTCTTAGTCTATTAAGTAAGTAAGCGTTCGCTCGATATCGAAATGACATACTCGAGGATGAAAAATCTTGCACTGGCCCTAATTATGTCAACTAGGAAATTGAAAAGGTATTTTTTGGACATAAGGTTGTGATTTTAACCAATTACCTACCAAGGCAAGCTCTTTAGAAGCCAGAGAGCTCAGATTGCTTACTAAAGTGGTTAGTTGAGTTAAGTAAGTTCGACATTGATTACAAGCCTTGCATGACCATCAAAGGGACAAGCCTTGGAAGACTTATGGCTAAATTTGTAGCTCAACTAGAGGGCACAGAGATGGAGGCTAAGGCGGAACAACAAAAGTGAAAGTTGTATGCTGATGGATCATCAAATGAACATGGATCAAGTGTAGGGATTATGTTAATAAGCCTTGAGAATCATAAAATCACGACGGGAGTGAGGTTTAAGTTTAAAGCGTCAAATAATGAGGTCGAGTACGAGGCAATACTAGTGGGTTTGCTTCTTGCTCATCATCTAAAGGCCAATCCATTGGAAGTCTATAGTGACTTATAGCTCGTTGTAATTAGGCTGAGAACCTACGTGTTAGAGTCCATGACAAGTCGACATATAGAACACCCATGGAATGCCAAGTATCTGGCCCCATATTATCACTTAACTCAAGCTATTTGTTTTCTTGATTGTTTTTATGTCTACTTTCATTTTAATGTCGACTGCAAGATCTTCGATTAATAAAACTCTAAAGGTGTTATTTTGAGTTTAGTAATTTTGCCAATTTATTTTTGATTTCGTTGTGCTACCTTTTAATTTTAATCTCAAAATGGAGTCAAAGACTCGATGTTTAACATGGGGGGCAGTAGAGCTACTAAAGGCCCTTGAAAGCTTGACCCCAACAAATGTTGAATGGTTTTAACTTTAGCAAATTTTAACGAAGTTTATTAAGCTGATATTAACGATTCGCAAACTAGCAATAAAATATGTTGAAATAAAATGAAAACATAATTGTGTAAAAACATAATTGCATTAATATAGAACATAATACAAAATAGAAGGCCAAAGGCTTTGATGTCTCTACAGTAAAAAAAAAAAGAAAAAAGAAAGCTTCATTGGTCACCCTCTGCCGAGTTATCCTTCTCTCCCTCCGCTTCCGTAGTAGACTTGTCTGTTGGGGTAGAGGCATCTCACGAATTCAAGAAGGACAAATCCAAGTTGGAGTGAACAACAATGATTTGCTCCATAATTGCTCACTCACTGAGATGAGGATCACTTTCTGAGTATTCATAAACTCCTTAGAGGTTCATTTTCTACTGTGGTAGTAATCTCTTCAGCTTTTTTCTTCTCTAGTTCAAGGGATGTTGCTTTGAAGTCCTCCTAAGCTTTGAGTAGCTTCTCTTTTTCTCTCTTGACCTCCATAGTAAGGTCATCAATCTTTTATGAGTGCTCAGTAGATTTTTCTTGCTCAATCTGCAGGAGATTCTAAGTCTTAACGCCCTTGTTCTTTGCCTACTTGACTGCTTTCTTCTTGGCATCAAGAAGAGACTTTAGAGACTCAATCTCCTTGTAAGGCCCCTTAGTGTTATTCATTAATTGATCGATCTCCCCACAGGAAATCAAGGCCGTCATGAGAGCTTGCATGAAAGGGAGAAGCTTAGAGGGAGATATTCTAGAAAATTTATATATATAGACAAATATAAGGAGAGTTTAGATGGTTGATATTTACTTTGACCTGGCTGCTGATATACTCCCTATAGTGCTCAAGGAGAGCAGACTTCTTTGTCGAAGCCCAATCCTTATAAAAGAGGAATTTGTAAATCGCTTGGAAGGTGATGCTAAATCGCAGAGAGAGATCCAACATGCTCCCAACCTAGGCGTTAGTTTCATCCCCCATTATGAAATTGAGGTCTTTGACTCGACCCCCGGCCAAAAGACGAAGAGTTTTCTCGAAGAGAAGGGGAAAAAGATCAGGCACTTCAATGATTGGTCCTTTCTTTGATCGGAGCCTCGACTCGTTGTTTCTTGGTGGAAAGGGCGTCACTGGCCTTCTTCTTGTCCGTTTTATGGGATTGTTTTTTGGAAGGGTCGCCAACCCTGGAAGAGCGACCTCTTGTAGTAGCCTGACTTTTTGTAAGTGGGCAAGGAGCTTCAAGTCTAACACCTCTACATGAAGAAAGGAGAGCTAGCAAAAATTATGACTTTTCAATAGGTTACAAGATTAAAGTAGACCAAAGTCCTACCCTCTTTTATCACTCTATGAGAAAATCTATCGTGATGACCAAGTGGGGTTTAGAAGATCGATAATCCGACCAGAGGACCATTTATTCTCCACTATGAGAAGATTTTTGATTTTCCTTTGTTCTTCAAGTAGCTCGGTGACGTACTTCAACCTCCCCTATCTAGCTGCCGATAAAACTGGACGCTCAAGAAGCTCTATAGAAGAGAGGTTTTTTTTTTTTTTTTTTAAAAAAAAGGAAATGACAGGAAAAAAAAAAAAAAGCAAATAAAGGGGTGTGAGATGGTTGTCAAGGGCCTTACTAACTATCCTTCAAGTAGTATACACCTCAAATTTTTTCTCCTTATATCCAGGCTACCGATTTAGAGGTGGATATTGTAGTCGTCCTTCAACATGAAGAACATTTTCTTTTAATCATGGATGGAAGATAGGATTTCTAGGATTATTAGGGGAACCTTGTCCTTAGCTCAACTATAAGCCCCCTCATAATAGTAGCCCTTGGATGGTGACTGGCTGACATAATAGCCGTACAAGAACTTGTCTAGGGCTAGTGGAGCTTTGAAGTGCTGGTACCATAAGATCCACATCCCTGAAAAGATGAATTAGAAATTTGTAGAGAGTTGCATGGTCAAGATTTCTAGCTTGCAACATAGTCTTTTGATGAATAGAAAAGTTTGGCCGGCCGTAGTGCACCTGTTGTACATGGTGAGACAACCTGGAGGGGCAGTGTTTACACGTTGATGCTCATTGGGAATGATGAACCCAAAGTATCAACTGTCGATGTTACCCTCGAAAAACATCTTATGGATTTCGCGAGTTCGACATACAATTTTTCTCTCTCGCTTTTTGCGATAACATCTCTTTCCTGAATACGACCAATGGCTCGTCCTTTGGTGTAGCTGCTCGATAAGATGCCTCTTTTTGATAATTGGGGTCGGTCATGACTAGGAGAGGATACCTAGGGTCTAGAATGGCGATGCATAGCAGGATGGAATTGTGCCATTGACATCATCCATCGAGGGAACTTTGCCGAAGTTATCGATGTCCTTGAAAATAGAGAAATAAGGGTGTCATCTCGCCATGGAGTTTCAGCAACCTCAGCAGCATCAGGATGCACTCGGATCGAGGAGTAGACCTCTCGATGTCTGTTAAAAGAAGTCATTAATCTAAAAAAAAAAAAAAAAAAAAGAAATAAGGAGTTAGAACACCTAAATCAAGTTGTAAATTTGGAGACCAAAAACACTGAACTGAAAAGCTTAGAGATTTCTTTGAATCAAACAGTCGACTTAACCATCTAATAGGCGACTTAACTTCATAATTCTAGAACGAACTACACACTCCCCAAATTGCCAAAAATGCCCAAAATGGTCTCACAACCACAGAAATATGTATTTTTTTCCTAGAGTATGTTTTTATGTTTTAAAATGTTTTTTGTAGGGAAATATTTAAAACAAAAGTAAAGAGTGCGAAAAGTCAGAGGAAAAATTCGAAGAACTTACTGCTTTCGGAAGCCTTGCAAAAAGATTCTTGGAACTCGAGAATCCTTTTGGAGCAAGGAAAGGACACATATGCAAATGTAGCTTGAAGTAGGGAATTAGTAGAGTTGCATAGATATTGGAAATTTCGGTCCTTTGGTGTGATTTTGGCAAAGGTAATAGCAAGAACTCAAAGTAAAGTAGTGAAAAAATATGTTTAGAAACCCGGTTTTTATAGTCTTTGGAAGTTGAAGTCTAAGCCATTGGATTGGAAAATTGCAAATCTAACGGCCCATGATTAAGGCAGCGAAAGGTTGCCATCCTTAGGCTCAGATTTTAGGTAGGAAAACTAGACACTGATCCAATGGCCCAAATTGAAATCTTTAGAGTTGAAACAACGTCTGGATAATAGATGTGACAGTCAGTAGTCGTTGATACAACTATTTGGTTGCCCTAGAAGTCAAAGCATTAGGCCAACAATCATTGCGATAGTCAAAGACTGCTTTAATAAGCAACCTCTAAGGCAAGCATAAGCTCGACTCTCAAATGGCAGGAGATCGATGAAAGTCGACCTCATAAGTGCGAAGCAACTCAAAAAGTCACTTTATGCTAGGGCCAATTGTTGTGGGTAATCTCTACGACCCGAGGCCCAAAGCCGAGATTAGGAAGAAACCCAAAAAACAAAAGAGAGCACTCCTATAAGTCGAGATTACCTTCAGACAAGAAGTTGAAAAAACCGAGTAATCAAGTTCAACGAATATAAAGACATAAATTTGAAATACAAAGATAAATAACAGAATACCTACAAAATCGGGAAATTAAGCCTCATGTGCAATATGAGAAAGTCAAGCATGAAGAATGTGGGAACAAAATCAAGGAAAGAAATATTCCTGATTTTAATAAGATTTTACTTATTATTGTTTGTTAATTATTCTGATAAGGATATACAATCAAGTTGAGAAAGTCAAGGGAGAAAATCAAGGGATTTCTACGTTTGACTATGATAAGGATATACAATCAAGTTGAGAAAGTCAAGGGAGCAAATCAAGGGATTTTCATGTTTGACTATTTTCTATAATCTTGTCATTATTAGATAGTTACTCAATTTGCTTTGTTTCCTATTTCTTTCTAATTAGTTTCATATTTCTATGCTCATGTAATCTGTATATATGTTACTCACAGCAATGAGAATATATTGCCATAATTCTTCAAATTCTCTCTTTCAAAAATCCTTTATGGCATCAGAGCCAAGGTTTGCTCTTTGCTTTTTATTTTTTTTTTCAGCCACGTTCTTCAATATTTAGCAAGTTTTTCATTCCCTTAATTCCAATGGCTGATGAGAATACCCAAATCATCATTCCCAACACCCATGAACCCACAAAACCACTAACCATGATTACTATCCATAACTCCATTAAACTCTCTCCCACCAACTATCTTTCTTGGAAAACCCAAATGGAAGCTATTCTCATCGGGTATGATCTACAAAAATTCATTGATGGGTCCCACCCAGCTCCTCCACCCACCATCACCACCAATAATGTTGTCTCTACTAATCCTGGATATCAGACATGGCTACGTCAAGACAAACTATTATTTGGAGCACTTGTCGGCACTCTCTCACCCACTCTAGTTCCTCTCCCCACCTA
>CAMOHE010051429.1:0-101020 GCA_946598075.1 Artocarpus hirsutus
GTCAATCCAATACATCATTTCTTAAATATGTATCTATGAGTTGACTTAGTATCTCATACACATGATTAGTAAAACATAATCATCAGTCAAACTTCATACTAGTCTTCATTTATTATTATCCCAATAATAATGACTGACTAGGGATAATTTAGAATATAATTCAATTTTCACCTAAGAGTTTTACTATCAAGTCACATACTTGATGACCTTATGCAGAATTAACTATTCATAAAATAATAATAATAATAATGAAAATGCCTCTTTATTAATAAAATGCAAATGTAATAAAGTCAATATGTGGTCATTACATAATTGGCCTAGTGTACATCACTAACATATTGATGCTTGTTTAAAAAGGTAACCTTACTGAGCCTTTCTCTCATAGGTTTCGTGTTTTGTTTATTTATTATCCCCTCCCCCCAAGAATGGTGTGGTGCCATATGTTGAGTTGGTGGAAGCGGTTATTGATCATATTCACGAGTAATTTGTCAAAGTATGCTGCTGTACACTTGAATTCTTTATCGATTATTGTCACTTATTGGCCTATGCTATTTAGTTTCTCACCTGAAATGTGTATTTGAGCACTGTTTTGTTTACTATAGTCCCACATTTTTGTTTTGACTAAATTGTGAAACTCAATAGGCTGTTATGTAATATATATTATTTTAAATCTGAGACTTTGGAGCATATATGCTAATTATAATTTTGTTGTCCATTTATTTTGATTAAATATTATGATTCATTTTATTTGATTTTATCTTAATTTTAGTGTTTTAGTAATTAATTTTAATTAATTATTTTAACTAAATTAACACGTCACTGGTCTCGATTTGGGTCGTGGCAGGTCATGGGTAAACAATGTTGATATTTGTAATTGGGCTAAGCTTCTTTTTTTTTTTTTTTTTTTTTCCTTTTAAACATGTAAACATTGGACATAGTACTACAGGAGTATATAGGTTTGTATACTAATTAAAATTTTGTATATATACATTTGTATATGTATATATAATTTATGCAACATATATAGTTCAAATTTAAAGATTATACTATTTAAGAGATACTCAATATACAATTCAATCCTTATATATTGGATTAAGAAATCTGTATCCAAAACTAATCTTCATTTTTTATGATCCAGTTCAATTCGACAGGCTGGATTAAATAGATTAGCGGATTCTATAAGGGTGGCATATGGTTGGGTCTTGTAGTGGACAATGGGGTCGACAGCTTGATGGAAAGGCCTACAAATTTCGATACTGTTTTGGAGGTGTTTGCAGTGGTATTGGATCTGGTGATTTTCTTGTTTTGAAGATATTAGAGCGTTCGATGTGATGATTTGTTGTTTTATCATTGCAGTCTAACACCGTTTGAAATTGAAAGTGCAGAATTATTTCGTGTCTCCAAAAGGAGCAATTTTTGAAGGATTTTCAAAAGAGTAACACCTGTCTATTATACTAAAAAGTACTGATACAGCTTTGATTTTTCGTCGCAAGTACGAACTTAATCAAAAGTAAATTTTTGAAAACTTGGCAAGCGTGCAACCAACTTATTAATCAATATGTGTTAAATAATATCCAACATGCTCTGTATATCTGTTAGTGCGTTTCTGTCTTTAATTAAAGTTGTCTCGCTAAAGTTGTCTCACTTCATTCTTTCTTTTAGTAACTTTTATATCCTTCCTAAATTATATGTATCTTACTAGTTACTATTATCAATTTAGAAAAATTTTGAATTATAGTAATATTTTTAATATCAAAGATGAATTTAAATTTATCATATAATTATAAAATTAAATATATTTGAAACTTATAATTTATGAAAAACTATCCATCCTTAACGTATATTAGTTAAAAGGGCCAATACAGTAAGCTATACTGAATTAGCCGATCTCTCTGTTTAATGTTTCTTTTTTTTTTTTTTTTTTGAAGATCTGTTTGATGCTTTCAAGTATAGCTAAAAAAATAAAAACACACCCCCAAGAAAATTACTTTAAAAAGCCCTAAACTATTTTAACTTGCTTTAAGAGATAACTGCACGAAGGGTTTTTTTGGGCACATTTACTCCCTAAACTTAAGGTTTTTTCAATGTAGTCTTAAACTTTTTTTTATAGTAATTGAGTCCCTAAACTTAGCTAAATAAGGTAATTAAGTCTCTAATCACTAATGTTTATCAAAATTAAGATGAAAAATAATCACATGAGATGTATATGACCTAATTATAAGGGAATAAACAAAATTTCAAGCATTATAATGATTAATATACACATATAAATCGACAAAATTGTTGAAAATATAATTAACAATTATATAATTTCTTTTGTTTTTTGGGCGTAAAATTGAATAATGACTCTAATTAGAAGTAAAGGAGGCTCATAAATGTCATAAATGGGTGATATATGTCTCATGTAATTATTTTTGTCTTAATTTTGAAAGAAATTTGTGATTAAAAATTAATTGTCATATTTTGTTAAATTTAAAAACTTAATTGTTAAAAAAAATTTAAGAAATACTTTACAAAAATACAAAAGATTTAAGGGGCAAACGTACGACAAACCATTGAAAAAAAGCCCAATGGTAGATGCTTACAACTAATACGAAGGAAAATAATATAGAGCAATCCATCCCCAAGATTCAATGAATCTAGCTAAATTGTTTGGCATAGGTGTGAATGTGATTGATATATCTTTTGTTTGGATTCTTTCTTTTCTCTGACAGTTTTAAGCTTTTCCAAGTTCAACAAGGCAATTGTATATATTATTGGCTAGGTCTTGACGTGTGCTTTTGTAAGCAAGATTATATACAAACCAATTATTAATCTAATTGCATAGACTTGACCTGGCTAATCAACTAGACATCTAGAGCCTCCAATCACTGTCAAAACCCCAATCTTGCGTGTATGTACTCGTCATGCATGCTTGTGATGAGGAAAATGAGTAAGGAAAATCCTAATGGGGTATTAAATTTGAAATTATTTTTTATATTTTTTTAATAATAATTGTATATAAATGGACAGCAAATAGTCATGGCCAGATAGTTTAAAGTATACAAGACGGCGATAGGTACAGAAAGTTGCTTGGGAAAATGCCATTTGTCGCAAGCTCGTTCAAAAGGGTTTTGAGGTGAATATAACATTATTATATATATTTGTTTTTTCCCCCTTCATATTCTTACTAGCTTATTATGAATCTAGCATATGCACGTTTTGTACTAGTGATTTTGATGAAGATCACGAGTTGGCAAAAGCGAGCAAAGAAAGTGAAACGCGACGTCCAAGCAGTTATTATATTAATCGAAGAAGAAATACAAGCAAAAAAGGGCATTGTTATATAGAATGTAGGTGATACTTCAATTATTAGGAGCCCATATCTTTTTTTTTTTTTTTTGGGGGGTCTGAGAATCTTAGTAGTGGGACGAATAAGATTTTCACAATATTTCTGTTTCACGACAAACCTCCGAATGACTGTTGAACAAGAATAACTATGTCACACTCTAGATTGTGCCATTAAGGACACTATATATATATATATATATAGCTCGCTAGATATATTCTCAAGTCAAGCTTAATTTCAAGGGACTCTTTGCCGTGTAGTGCCTAATTGGAAAAATGCATGAATTTTAACCGTCGATTGTGGAGTGAGTTTTTAACGGCTGTAGATGTGGGTCATGCAATGCAGAAAGTAATCCTACGATTAACTTTTTAAAACCAAATCAAACGTTGCCAAAACGAAAATTAAGGCATACTAATTAGCCTAGCGAGTCCAATTTGCCAAAGATGTGATTAACCCTTGGAGAGAAAGAAAGGTGCAACAAGAGGACGTTAAACAAAATTGAAAGGGCATAAAATTACAATTAATTAGGGTAGAAGTTTCTCAACAAATCTAAGAAGAAATTCTTTGATAGTATGGAAAGTTGAAAGGAGGGAAAGGGGATGAAGAGATTAGTGAAAAGATTGTGATACTTATGTAGTTGTTTAGTAGGAGAGAAAAGATGTTTAAAACCCCATACTGAGAGGGGATATCCAAACTAATTACAATCAAAATGAAGATCTTCATCTTTATTTCTATTTTATCTTTATCTCTAGTTTCCTCACCTATAGTACATACTTTTTCTTTCCTCTTCCAATACTTCTTTCAATCTTATCAAACATAGCCTAGAAGAGAGAGCTAGAAATAATAACTAGTGCTTTTACTATACATATGACAATGTACTTGAGTTTACGTTAGGGTTATTGGCATAGATAGTCTAGAACTATGAGTGGCGTGGCATTTTAGTTTCTAAAGTTCTAAAATGCTATACTCATTCTTTAATACTAAAATGAGTAGTTTGGGATTTTAACTATCCTGATACTTTTGCTTTGTTTTTTGTTTTTGGCTTGGTCCCTAATAATAAAATGACCAACGATTTTCAAAATTTAACATAGAAAATCATCCCCTTAAAGACTAGGTAAAAAATGCTATGGTTTTCAATGCGTTTTAATTGTAATGAAGTGAAAATTTTACATATAACACAACTCTTTATGTAAAATTTCAAGTTATTACGCAATATATGTGACGACCCGCCTTTTCAGGTAATCACTTTACTTACTTAGTAAGAAAAATACTGAAATAAATTTTTTTTTCTTTAAACCATCCTTTAAAACATTCTTAAAAACTGTTGAGACCACTATCGCCTTTCAAGTTGAGATCTCACTTAACACTTGACTTTAAAAACCATTTCAAATCATTTCTTAAAACTTAATAAGAAAAATTTATTAAATCATAGCTTAAAACTTCACTTTCTAATTATATAAAACAGTTCGTCAACTATATCGTAAAACTTTGATAACATTTCTTAATACTGAAATTTTCTTAATACGTTGAAAACACTATATTAAATAGTGGAAAATCTTTTCTATGTGTAGCAAAAGCAAGCTGTTGTGGTATCTATACCCAAATCTTTGCAGCTATCTTCCACAGCACCTAGATTTTCTAACGAGTCCTACTAGTCACCCATAAACTATCTACAGCATGAAAAAACTTTTAATGAGCTTTCGCTCAGTAAGCATTTAAACATGCTTTAAAAACTTTTCTTATAAAGACCTTTTGTCTTATAACATTTTTCATAAACGTTTTTCATAAAACATTTTTGAAACGTTTTGCGTAAATGTTTTTTGTAAAATATTTCTTGAACATTTTTCTTAAAACGTCATTTATAAACCTTTTCTTGTAAACATAAAAATATTTTTTATAAACACTTAACATAAAACATTGCCCAAAATGTATTTCATAAGCATTTAACGTAAATACTTTATAATAAGGAATACAAGTAAATTTATAATGCATGATTCCAACTATGCTCAATTATGAACTTCAATTATGAGCATTTTATGAACGTTCTATAAACTTAAACTTTCCTTTCTTTCTTAACCTTTATCCTTGTTCCTTAACTTTCTTTATCTTATAACCTCTAGTGTTCGTACCAACATCTTTAATCATGAGATCATAAACATGATGCTTCTCATGTAGAAGACTTGAGACCATCAAACATCGAGGTTATGTGTACCTCACATCTAGGAGGTCAAACTTTAACTTTACTTTCATTACCTCACAATAAGAAGGCTGGTACGATACTTTCTTTTATCTTTACGTTACCTTCTTATTAATTTTAGTAAGCATATCAAATGCAATCACATCATATGCAAACACACTTACAAATCATAGCTTGTATTGTAAAACCTAGTGTATAACAAATGCAACTTATTGCATAACAAATGCAACATAAAATGCAAACACATTTGCAAATCATAACTTGTACTCTAAAACTTATTGCATAACAAATGCAACCTAATGCATAATAAATGCATCATAAGACTTATAACTTAAACTATAAAACATTATGCATTATCAAAATGCAAAACATACATTAAATACTTTGAAAATCATAACTTGAACTTTTAAAAACATTATGCATATCAATATGCAAATAGACTTTAAACATAACAGTTGCAAATTCATAGCAAATTTTGCTTTGAATCTTTAAAACTTTTTGCATAATAAATGCAAACATACTTTAAAAAAAACTTGTATAATAATTGTAAACTCATTTATAAACGTATACATAAATATTTAAAAATCATTTACTTTATGCTGTAAGTGAAGTTTGAAACTTACTTGGATTACATTCTAGTGATTCCTATTCCATTCCGTTAATTTTCTTTCATTAGTCGGCTTCTGTGTCCTGATCATACGATACCAAACTAATTAGTTAACTTTCTCTTTATCAATCTACCTGATTGATAATAAAAAGTAAACATTAAACATTTGTTCCTTTTATCATAAGTTTGTATACTATTAGTTTACCCTTCTCTTTTATCATAATTTTGTATACTATCAGTTTACCCATTTGCTTTTAACTTTGTAACCCACTAGGTTACTGTACCTTTTACTTAACTCTATAACCTATCAGGTTATCACTCTTTTTACTTAACTCTGTAACCTATCGGGTTACCATTTTCTTTCTTTACTTGACTGTGTAACCTACCGGGTTACTTTTATTTTTTAGCGTCCCTTAGTTAAATTTTCCGTCTCACTAATGGTTTCATTACTTAACATATTAGGGAACATTTTTTGTTTAAGAGTGTTATGTTGATTCGGAGTGTTCGACTTCGTTCTAACCCTTTCCTTCAAAATGACGATTTTACCCCTAATGGGTTTTTCGTCTATTTTTTAACTTTATAAAACTCATTACTTAACCTTACCGTTCCATTTCTTACATGTTATGAAAAAATTCCCGTGAAGGAGTGTGTCCCGATATCAGGCATTTTGGGTCCGTTTTGGCTTTTTTCATAAAATGACCATTTTGCCCTTGAGTTCGTTTCTTTTCTTTTCTTTTCTTTTCTTTTCTTTTCTTTTCTTTTCTTTCTTTCTTTCTTTTCTTCTTTCCTTCCTTTGCACATTTTGCTCCCTCTTTTTTTTCTTCCACCATGGAGACGATAACATATAATGGTCTCTTATATCATGAATTGATTCCCCCTTTTTTCTTTCTTTTTTTTTCTTTTGTCTTTTTTTTAAATAAAAAGGTGATGAGTCACCTAGTAATCAATTAGGTTCCTTTAGGTGGCCAAATGTGATTGGGCCACATTAGTGGATGTGGTAGCCTATTCAAAACTTTCAAAGTGTCTCACTAAACTTTTTACGTAGTCTAAGTTTATACTGATAGTATTTTTTCTATACTACCAGTATTCTTTTCCATACAGTTCATAAAGCCCCATAACCTCCCATACTTATTTCCATCTATCACATAATAAAATTTCAATATTATCTAACTTTGTTCAGTCTAAATCTATAGTGACAGTATTTTTCTTATACTATTACAACATTTCTTATTCATCTGTATTCTCCAAATAGTATTGTTCTTATATTGTTGTAACTTAAACAGTCTAATTTCTGTACTATATGACCTTAAACAATCCAATTCCTACACTACGTTATTTTTACAATGAAATTTTTATACAACATAACTTTATCAGTGTATTTTCTTACACTGCATTATTCTAATACTGTATAATTTTGTATATTATTATACAGTATTTTTCTCCTTAAACTGTATTTTTATCTTAATATAATTCTTAACTTATTGCATTTTTAATATACTTAAATGCTCGGGTGTTGCAATTTACCCTCCTTAACAATTTTTGTCCTCAAAAATTAAAACCTTCCTGGGTAGTTGTTCTCCCTTATCACCCTTTCTGTTCTTAACATGCTTTCTCGCATCATTACTTTCTTACTAAAAACTAAGCCTTCATCTTGGAACTTCAACAATTTTCATCATATTACTAACATATTTCTTTAAATTGTACACTACACTTCTGTTGCGTAACTCTGATCTTTCAACATCTGAGGGCAGTTTCTATTCATTTAAAGGTTTAGTATTCTACCATTGAATGCTATTCTTGAAAACATGGTTCATTTTCATTTAATCAAATCATATCTATCAAAAGATCAGGGTCATTTGACCAAAAATCCATAATTTTTTGTTCCTATATCCATTCTAAAATTACATTTTCTTGTAATTTTCCTCATAACGTATAACTCTCCAGCTTCCATCCTCCAATCTGTGAGGTTTCTGCTGCCATATTTGGCATTATTGTCTTAATCGTGATCCCCATCTAGGAAGTTACGAGCTCATTAGCATGTCTCTGCTCAGCTATAGAATGCTCAAGCTCAAAGGAATCGCATAGTTACTCATCTAACGTCTGGTTGCTCTCAAGCACTCTCATTCCATTAAAAACCAAAAATCAGTTTTGGACCTCCGTTATTTTGATCTGCTTTTCTTCGTTATATGTGTAGCCAATACCGAATGACTATAACAAAGTATGATTTGCTCAAATAGACAACACTATTGTGCGCAAGAACATCATAATGTATCACGAGCTCATCTTCTTGATTTTTGAGTGGTCGGCCATCTATTGACCATCGTTGACTTGATACTGCTAATGGACGATAGCCACCATTGACTTGTGGGAACATTATAACACATAACATTATGTTCATTCTTTGACCTTTGCCTTCCTATTGCTCATCCAGGTGTGCTGATATCAAAGGCTATGCCTAACATAAACACGTATTTGTTAATTTCTAACTTTTCTTCTTACTTAATTTAACTTACTTACTTGAGCTATGGTGTAGCAGACACATAACAGCGCGAAATGGGATGGTAGGATACTGCTCTGATACCACTTGTGACGACCCGCCTTTTCGGGCAATCACTTAACTTTTTTAAACATTGTTCTTAAATATTAATCGTATTTACTTAGTAAGAAAATATTGAGTTTTTTTTTAAAACATTCTTTAAAACATACTTAATAACTGTTGCGACCTCTGTCGTCTTTCAAGTTGAGACCTTGCTCAACGTTTGACTTTAAAAACCATTTCAAATCGTTTCTTAAAACTTAATAAGAAACATTTATTAAATCATAGCTTAAAACTTCACTTTATAATTATATAAAATAGTTCATCAACTATATCGTAAAACTTTGAAAACATTTTTTAAAACTGAAATTTTCTTAATACTTTGAAAACACTATATTAAATAGTGAAAAACCTTTTTTATATGTAGCGGAAGCAAACTGTGGTGGTATCTATACCCAAATCATTACATCTATCCTCCGCAGCACTTAGCTCTTTTAACGAGCTCTACTAGTCACCCATAAACTACCTACAGCATGATGAAACTTTTAATGAGCTTTCACTCAAGAAGTTCAAACAAAATCTCACAAAGCATTTAAACATGCTTTAAAAACTTTTCCCATAAAGACCTTTCTCTTATAACATTTTTCATAAACATTTTTCAGAAAATATTTTTGAAACATTTTGCATAAATGTTAACATGCTTTAAAAACTTTTCCCATAAAGACCTTTCTCTTATAACATTTTTCATAAACATTTTTCAGAAAATATTTTTGAAACATTTTGCATAAATGTTTTTCGTAAAACATTTTTTGAACGTTTTTCTTAAAACGTCATTTATAAACCTTTTCTTGTAAACATAAAAATGTTTTTCATAAACACTTAATATAAAATATTTCTCAAAATGTTTTTCATAAGCATTTAATGTAAATACTTTATAATAAGGAATACAAGTAAATTCATAATGCATGATTCCAATTGCGCTCAATTATGAACTTCAATTATAAGCATTTTATGAACATTCTATAAACTTAAACTTTCCTTTCTCTCTTAACCTTTATCCTTGTTCCTTGACTTTCCTTATCTTATAACCTTTAGTGTTCATACCAACATCTTTAATCATGACATCATAAACATGATGCTTCCCTTGTGGAAGACTTGAGACCATCGAACATCGAGGTAATGTACCTCACATTCAGGAGATCAAACTTTAACTTTACTTTCATAATCTTACAACAAGGAGGCTGGTACGACACTTTCTTTTTATCTTTATGTTACCTTCTTATTAATTTTAGAGAGCATATCAAATGCAATCACATCATATGCAAACACACTTGCAAATCATAGCTTGTACTATAAAACCTAGTGCATAACAAATGCAACATAAAACGCAAACACGTTTTGCAAATCATAACTTGTACTTGGAAACTTATTGCATAACAAATGAAACTTATTGCATAGCAACTGCAACTTATTGCATAACAAATACATCATAAAACTTATAACTTAAACTATAAAACATTATGCATTATCAAAATGCAAAACATACTTTAAATACTTTGAAAATCATAACTTGAACTTTTAAAAACATTATGCTTATCAATATACAAATAGATTTTAAACATAACAGTTGCAAATTCATTGCAAATTTTGCTTTGAATCTTTAAAACTTTTTGCATAATAAATGCAAACATACTTTAAAGAAACTTGCATAATAATTGCAAACTCATTTATAAACGTATACATAAATATTTAAAAATTATTTACTTCATGCTGTAGGTGAAGTTTGAAACTTGCCTGGATTACATTCTAGCGTTCCCTATTTCGTTCCTTTTTCTTCCATTAGTTGACTTCGGTGTCCTGATCATACAACACCTAACTAATTAGTTAACTTTCTCTTTATCAATCTACTCGATTGATAATAAAACGTAAACATTAAATATTCGTTCCTTTTATCATAACTTGGCATACTATCAGTTTATCATTCTCTTTACTTTGTATCCCATTGCTTTTAACTTTGTAACCCACTAGGTTACCGTACCTTTTACTTAACTCTATAACCTATCAAGTTATCATTCTTTTCACTTAACTCTATAACCCATCGGATTACTATTTTCTTTCTTTATTTGACTTTGTAACCTACTAGGTTACTTTTATTCTTAAGCGTCCCTTAGTTAAATTTTTTGTCTCGCTGGCGGTTTCGTTACTTAATGTATTACGAAACATTTTCTATCTAAGAGCGTTATGCTAATTCAGAGTATTTGACTCCGTTCTAGTCGTTTCTTTAAAAATGACGATTTTACCCCTAATGGGTTTTTCGTTCATTTTGTAACTTTATAAAATTCATTGCTTAACCTTACCATTTCATTTCTTACATGTTACAAAAAAATTCCCATGAAGGAGCGTGTCCCGACATCGGGCATTTCGGGTCTGTTTTGGCATTTTTTCATAAAATGACTATTTTGCGCTTAAGTTCGTTTCTTTTCTTTTCTTTTCTTTTCTTTTCTTTTCTTTCTTTCTTTCTTTCTTTCTTTCTTTCTTTCTTTCTTTCCTTCCTTTTGCATGTTTTGCTCCCTCTTTTTTTTTCTTCCACTGTGGAGACCATAATATATAATGGTCTCTTATATCATGAAATGATTCCCCCTTTTTTTTTTTTCTTTTCTTTTATCTTTTTTTTAAATAAAAAGGTGATGAGTCACCTAGTAATCAATTAGGTTCCTTTGGGTGGCCAAATGTGATTAGGCCATATTAGTGGATGTGGTGGCCTAATCCAAACTTTCAAAGTGTCCCACTAAACTTTTTACGCTGTCCAAGTTTATACTGACAGTATTTTTTTTATATTGTCGATATTCTTTTCTATACAGTTCATGAGATCCCATAACCTCCCATACTTATTTCTATCTACGCATAATGAAATACCATTATCATCTAACTTTGTTCAGTCTAAATTTATACAGATAGTATTTTTCTTATGTTGTTAGTATATTCTCTATACTGTTACAACATTTCTTATTCATCCGTATTCTTCAAACAGTATTATTTCTATACTGCTTTAACTTAAACAGTCTAATTTCTGTACTGCATGACCTTAAATAGTCTAATTCCTACACTATATTGCTTTTGTAGTGTAATTTTTATACTGTATAACTTTATCAGTGTATTTTTTTGCACTGCGTTATTCTAATACTGTATATTTTTTTGTATTATATACAGTATTTTTCTCCTTAAACTATATTTTTGTCTTAATATAATCATTAACTTATTGCATTTTTAATATACTCAAATGCTCAGGTGTTACAATATACATATAATTATATCTGTTAAATTATAATAATTCACCGTTAGTTTTTAGGGACTAAAGCCATCGAAAAATGAAAGTTTAGGGTTTAATATGCAAAAATTAAAAATTCAGAAACTATAATTTCACTTTGCTCAAAGTTCAAGGTTGAACATTGGTAATTGCCCTTTACCACTAAGGCTGTAAAATGATAGCATAAAGCTTATGTAACACCCTAAAATTAATTAAGCATGATTAGTGTATAGAATGGTGAATTAGTATGCCATAATGTAATTTGAACTTAATTTAAGTATTTTATGATATTTTCAAATTGATGTTGCTTTTAATTTTTTTTTTTTACTTTGGATTAATCTTAATTATTTTTAATTGTTATTTTAAATTTTGGAATAAAACAATTTATCAAATGCCAACTACGTCCCTTTTTGCAAAGCCGTGGATGGCACACAGTTTTTCCTCTACAAAGCCTCTCCCCCTCTCTATTTATCTCTCTTCCTCACTCTCTCCTTCTCACTCTCTTCTCCACGCTCTCTCTCTCTCCCTCTTTCTCCCTCTACGTTTTCTCTCTCTCCCTCTTCTCTCTTTGATTCAAAAATGTTGAAACTAAGCTTTGATTCTTAGCTATATTTGAAGTCAATGAATGTGATTAAGCTTCCACAAACTCGTTTTAAAACTCTAATGTGAGTAAATTCTTTTATTTTCAAATTTTCAAATTTTGATCAAAATTTTCTAAATTTCTTTGAAACGTTGTGATTCAAGTTTTATAAGCTTAGAAAACCCTAAATCCAAGTTAGTAGAACTCATAACATCTAGAATCTAGGTTTGGTTTGATGAAAAATGGACTTAAATCAAGCTTTTGTGTTTTTCTCCATTTTTCTTATTTTTGGATTTCTTTACAAATTTCTATGCAAATCTTGTTTAAATGTATTCAAAAGTTTTTTTGTATGTTTTTCTATCATATATGAATGTTTCTATGCCTAGGACTTGAGAAAATAGGGTGGAAATAAATATTTGACCTTGGGAGGCCAAAGCTCGAATCTAGAAATTTCTAGATTTTTCTAGTTCAGCAAGCCGGATTCATGAGTCTAGCAGGCCGAACTCATCCTTTCGGCAGGTCGAATCTGAGAACAGTTCAGTAGGCCGAACCAAAAAATCTAACAGGCCGACCAGGCCTTGCAAAAATTTGTCATTTTTTTCCTGTTTTTGCTGTTTTAAACCCCAATTGAGATTTTAATCTTATAATAAGATTTTATAGATATAAATGGCATACTAGAACACCATGAAATAGCTTAGTACTATAGAATAACCTAAGCTAGGTATTGATGAACTTAGTTTATTTTAAGTCGTTCGTGGTTCCATGGAGCTAACGTATAGCGGGTTGAGACTACGATGCTGAGTCACGATGTAGGATATTGAGGTAGGACTTCTACCCCTTTCTTTGGTAGCCAGGTTTTTTTTTTAAATGGTTTTGGCCTTAAAGATCCTTTGAGAATGTTTTCAATAAATGACAAAATGTTTTAAATATTTTCAAAGGAGGCCTTTGGCCATAAAATGATTTCTTTCAATTTGATTTTTAAGAAATGATAAAAAAATCAATTTCTTAGTATTTTTCATTTTTTGTCTAAGAATGAATGTTCATAATGAATCAAATAATGAATGTAATTGAGAAAATTCAGTAACATGGGATTTAAATAATAATAAATACAAATAAGGGATGATGCCATAATCAGAGATCCAGTTGTGTATAGTGTGACCTTGGGAGCAGGTCCTGAAACCCAGTTAGGCCACTATAGTGGTGACTTATACGGTTTGCTCGAAAGAGACAATAAGATTCTTTCTAGATGAGCACATAACCGTTTTGGTAAGAGCGATTTAAATGAATTATTTGTTCATTTTTTTTATCAAATTTTGTTTTCTAAATACTTTTTTGAATGCAAAATTTTAAATCCAAATTAATGTTTTCTAAATTTTAGTCTTACTGTGTCTTCTGCTCACATTTTCTTTATCTATTTTAAAACGTTTCCTCTAGATGAATTGAAGCTTAGGACAGAAAAGGAGGCAACTGGGCAACAAGTGAGTTGTAAAAATACCGTTTTAGGTTATTGCTTTATTCAAATCAAGACATGTATTATTTAAACTTTTATCTCTCATATTAGACTGTGATTATAATATTTTATTGTCCATACCATGTGTGTGCACTAATGTGTGTCTGGTAGGACCCAGCTTATGTTCTTTCATCTTTGTTACTTTATTTTATGATTAACTGTTTCAAAATAACAATAATTGCTTTAAAGATAATTTTTTTAAAACTATCACGTTTTTCAAAAATAACCCAAATTATTTAATTGGTATTTTTAATTATAAATCTACTTTAATTAGCTCAATTAATTCACCGCATCACTACTTGTACTTCGGGGTGTGATAGCTTACTCCAAAGTGGATTGAAAGCTAGATAAGAAGTTTCAAATTTGAGTCTCTTTGAGACTATTTTTAGGCTGCCAACTTAATGTTTATTAAACTTATACTGTAAATAATTGAAAGATAAGCAATGTCCGCCAACGCAATCAATATAAATTCTATGCCCAGAGTTGGAGGGAGGCTTGTGTAAGCGGAGGGCACGTGTCAACCCTCATTTTTTAAGATTTTAGCTTTATCTCTAATTTTGGATAAAATTTTAGTTGTGTTCTCTTTTTGTAAGAAAGATTACAAACTGTACATCGAAAGTAAAGTTGAATAATTGGGTCTCTATGTAATTAAAAATTATTTTTATTTTTGTTTTGTTTTGTTTTTTTTTTTTTTTTTAATAATGTTGCCTGTGAAAAAATTTTTTAACTTCGGCACTACTCCATGTAGATATTTATGAGCATGTAGAGGCCTCTTTAGTCACACTTGGAGAATAGCTACAGCTGATTACCTCTTGCATTACCTCACATTCTTCTAATACTTGCTTTAATGTTTTATGTAATTACACTCTAACCAAAAAGTACAATCTTGTATCACCAACGAATAACGCTCATATTACTAGACTTCTCGAAAATCTAACAGTAAATGATGTCATGTTTTGTAGTAAAAAAATCATTTTTATTTTTACAGGTTAAAATCTACTACTTATAAAACAATATCTTAATCTAATAAGTATACTATCTATTAAAATAAGATCCATTGTTTCATGAATAGGAAGATATAGACCTAATGGGTTTTAAACGAATGCTCTCATAGATGGTGCTCTAGAAAGACATGCCTCTGTACCCAATAGATCGTTGTATAACTTGTATTTAAACTAGAAAGAAAGCAGTTAGTCTTAGCTTCCACAGGAGAGTGGCAAGCACGACTGATACGTGATAGAGACAGAATCTTGAGAAGGACAAAAGAAACCACAGAAAAAAGAGAAAGCAAAATAGGCGCACTTATCTGAGTGCCTGTCCTCCTTTTGCTATATGTCTAGACAACTATATCCCCTTTTATAGCCCTGCATAGATACCATGTTCATTGGTATGAAGTGAAGACTAGGACCTGAAATATCAGAATCGTAGAAACGAATCACTGACCAAAATATATATCTTCTGCGGCACATAAATCATGTGTAGATACGAAGACAGGAGAGAATCAGGATAATTGTTAGTTTCCATGGATGTCCAATCTATACTCGTGGAGTTAAAAATTACCTTTAGTTTTATGGGGTCAGTTTTATGTCTTCGGAAAGTAATATTATTTTCATGGCCATGAGTGATTTTTACAATTTTCCTAGAGCCTAATAGAATAAAGCGCAAAAAATGAGAAAAGTAAGTGTGATGCTTAGGATCAAGGTTTGAATACTTTTTTTGTCTTTGACATTCTATTGTTAAGACAATTTTTCTATTATAAAAAAAGAAAATTGAAAACGAATTTATAAAATTGGACCTATTAAGTGATATATATATATATATAGAGGCTTCAAGAACTTGTAAAACTATATTGTGATTAGATTAATTAATAATCAATAGTGAGTATCGCCGGCAGTGATCAGTTACTTATTTTTTGTATTGAAGGAACTTAATGAAGTTATAGTCATTAGAGCTGCACCAATTGATGTTATGTTCAAATATGATGCAAACTGAAAACAATCCTAATTTTCCTAACTAGCCGGTGCTCTTTTTGGATCTCACCTATATATTAAGAGTCAAAAGAGACAAAAAAAAATTAAAATTTTGAAATCCAGGGTTCTCATTTTTGAATTTTTTAGGTGCTATGAAAATTCCATGTCACAAAAGGTCCCCCATATGAGTTCTCAATTACATCACACATTTTTCTTCAAAATCTTATTCAACACCCTAGAGACTTTCTTTTTTCCATTCTCTGCGCTCAAGATTCCATAAACCTCCTAAACCATCCTTTGCAATTGTTCTAACTCTTGGTCTTTTTTTTATCTTTTCTTTTCTTTTCCTGTCCATATCAAACCGCCTTGCCACTTTATTAATTTTTGTCCCCTTTCTTTTTTCCTTACTTCTCCAAGCTTAAAAAGCCCAAACTCCCTCTCCTAAACTTCCCAAAACATCTCCAACTTGAGAGAGAGAAAAGGAAATAACAAATAAAAGGAAACAACCTCTCTTTCACCCACACACATACAAACACAAACACATTTCCTTCACTTTCATATAATTTCTCCCTTTCCTTTCCCACAAAAAACCCCAGAACTATTTCCATGTCTTCAAAAAGAAATTACCAAGCTAGTAGTCCTAGCCCAATTGGAAGCCCTTCACAAGGGAACAATATTTGTGATATCAACTCTTCCAAAGAGCAAGACAGGCTTCTCCCAATAGCAAATGTCAGCAGAATCATGAAGAAATCCCTCCCTTCAAATGCCAAGATTTCAAAGGAAGCGAAAGAGACTGTCCAAGAATGTGTGTCTGAGTTCATAAGCTTCATAACTGGGGAAGCCTCAGACAAGTGTCAAAGAGAGAAGAGGAAGACTGTCAATGGAGATGACCTCTTGTGGGCCATGACGACTCTAGGTTTTGAGAATTATGTGGGACCCTTGAAGATTTACCTCAACAAGTATAGAGAAGTTGAGGGAGAGAAAAACTTCATGGCTAGGCAAGAGGACCACCACTCTCCTACTCATGGTGCTCATCATGATCGTCATGATCATGATCAGATGGCCAACATTAGTTGCAAAGATTCTAATAGTTCTGTGCCACTAATTAACAAGGTGGATTTTGAGGATTTCAATAATGGTGGGTTTTACTCTCTTGGTGGTCAAGTGAATATTCCAAAGAGTTATGAAGAAATCAGTGCAACTGGGATGGCTTTTGGGTATGAAAACAATTATGTCATGAGTGGTAATGGAACTCGTGAGAGTGGTGGAGATGGAAATGCGAACAGAGTTATGGCTGCTCAACTTCATCACGGAATTGGATGGTAGAGTTTCTCAAGACACACAAATATATATATAGATATATATATATATATATCTACATATATATGTATTGATTTTATATGTTTGTTTGGATTGATCACCATTGACTTATTATATATGTAAGAATATAACAGTATGACGCTAATGGGTATTTTTGAATTACTGTAGCAGAAAGATGTGTTAAATAGTACTTTTTCTAAGTAGCTAATCTTATTTCACTTACTGAAAGAAATAGCAATTTATGTCCATTTGGAATAAATCGAAATGCAACATATATGGAGCAATATATTTGTTTTAGTGCAGTTTGCAGTCATGATTTGCGTATTAGGGAGATCTTTATTACACAGCTGCTTTTGCGAACAATATACTTATGATTTTTTTATTTTTATTATTATTATTTTTTTATGAAAGCAAATTCTGCCCTGAGATGTGTCACTATTTTCTTTTTCAGTATTTTGCATCTTTTGAGTGGAAAGAGGAAACAGCTAAGGCCAGCAGGCCGTCTTTTTTGGTTAAAATGTGGACTAATATTATTATATAAGGGTCAAGTCAATCCAATTGAGATCGGCACGTCTAGTTCTTAAAATGTTCATTATGCAGACAATTTTGTTATGTACAGTTTTGTTGCCGCTTTAGTTGACCTTTGAACCAGACCAAATATTCGACCGCCAGTATTATTGGATTTTAATAAGATCTTTTAAACGGGATATATCAGAGTATGTGGGCAATATTCACTTCGAATGGACTGTAATTTATAATTATATAGAGAGAGTGTCGGATTGTGCATCTGCTGCTCGTTTACCGGAAGGCAAGTTAGTCCGTACAGCGGTTTATGTGGAGGAGTGATTTACCTAATTATAAGACCTTGAATATAAAATTATTCATAAATTTTTTAAACTATTACAGTATGTACTATATTACATGCAAAGACAATAATCTTAAATTATAATAGGAAATAATTAACCTCTATAGTTTTCTTTTTAAGCAGAATTAATGAAAAAAATCTGATATTTTACAATGAATAAATAATTATATTGATTAGAGTTAAAGAGGGAAAACAAAGAAAAAGAAGCAATCAATAAATTCGAGATTTTTACTTTTTTTTTTGAAAGAAAAAAAAAAGCTTGATTATTATTTAAAAAAAGATCATTATCTAATTAAAAGAAAAGAAATGGATGCTGCTCTATGATGGTCGAATTGTACTAAATATAGTAAAAAAAAGATTTATTCAAGTCGAAAATGCTTCATTATTTTCAAAATAAGAAAAAAAAATCTTTATTATTGGAACCAAAACGAGAACTACATAATTCAAACATAAAAATAGAAAAAAAGGAAACTGTAACCCTAATAAATAATGAAAAATGTCTAAAAAACTGCCAAACTTTTCATTATTGAAATGAAACTATAATTATAATAAATAATGAAAAATGTTTTAACAACTCACCAATATTTTTTCAATATTGAAAACAAACTATAATTATAATAAATAATAAAAATGTTGAAGATGCTACCAATACTTTGCATTATTGAAATGAAAATATAACTGTAATAAATAATGAAAAATGCTTAAGAACTTGTCAATACTATTTATTATTGAAATGAAACTATAATTAAAGTAATTGAATTAATAACTAACTACATGAACGAATGCAAATTCATAATTGTAAAGATCAAAACAAATATGGATTAGACAATGATGAAATTTCATTACTAAAATTAATATAAAAATAGGACATACTGAAACTATGCCATATAACAAAACAAAAAACTGAGCTTTATTTCTTTAAGTTGTAATATTGACCTATTTCCATGTATGTTATCAGCATAAATCAATGTGTTGATTTCTTCAACGTGAATAAAACAGAGGGAAAAAAAAAGGATAGTTGTCAACACAAATCAATGTGTTGCAGGGTAAATAGATGAGAGCATTTAAGATGAAAAAAATCATAACGATAAATGATTTATTGAAGAAATAAAAGAGCCATGTAAATTCACAAATTTCTGGTATTAAGAGATGCATGAATTCAACTTATAAGCATATCCCCTAAATAAGGAAATAAAACAAACATCCAAACTATAGGAAGACAATTGGGGTATAATGGCATAACACCCCGAAATTTAATTAAGTGGTTTTAGTATATAAAATGGTGACTTTATCAACGAGTTGGTGACTTCATAAAATGGTTTTAGTGAGCTATAATAATTAAGTCGTGTGGCAGCATTACGAGGTTAATGAAGCCACCTAGGAATTAGAATCTACTATGCAGAAGTTGTATCTACATTTATTTTATTTCTGAATTAATTGGTAATTTCGAGGGTAAAATTTCTTTTAGGGTTGAGAGCTGTAAGGCCTCGAAATTTAATTAAGTGGTTTTAGTGTATAAAATGGTGGATTAGTGTGCCATGATAAAAGTTTTAAACTTAATTTGACTATTTTGCGATATTTCTAAATTAATGTTATTTCTAATTATTTTAATCATTTTAATTACTTTTGATTATTTTTATTTGTTATTTTGAATTTTAAAACAAAACAATTTGTCAAATACTTAACATATCCCGTTTGAAAATTTGTGTGCTGCACACGGTTTTCTTGTTGTAAACCACCTCTCTTCCTCTCTATTTAACTCTCACTCTCCCTCACTCACTTCCTCACTCTCGTTCTCTCTCTCCTAGCCCTCTTTCTCTCTCTTTCTTTCCCTTTCACTCACTCCTCTTTCTCCTCTCTCCTTTTTATTTCAAAAATTTGAGCTCACGCCTTGCTCCCTGGCTAGATTGGAAGCTTGGGAACTGATTGAGCAACCACAAACTTGATTTAAAGATTAAATCAAGGTTAATTTTTAAATTCTAAACTTTTTCTAAATTTTTCAATTTTCGTAGCATTTTGAAATCCAAGCTTTCTTAAGCTTAGAAAACCCTTAGCCTAAGTTAGTGGAACCTAAAACATTTAGAATCTAGGCTTGGTTTGATTAAAAAGGGATTTAAATCAAGATTTTCTATTTTTCTCTATTTTTCCTCCATTTTTCCTATTTTTAGATTTTCTTGGATTTTTCTATGCAAACCTTGTTTAAATTAGTTTAAAGGTGTTCTATGGTGTTTTTCTATCATTTATGAATGTTATTTCATGCTTGAAAATTGAAAAAATCAAGTGAAAATGAGAATTAGGCTCGGGGAAGGCCGAGACCCGATTCTAGAAAATTTTAGAAATTTTCAGTTTGGTAGGCCAGATTCATGAATTCGGTAGGCCGAACTTGAAAAAGTTCGACAAACCAAACCCAGATGGTTGGTAGGCTAAACTATACAGTTCGGCAGGCCGAATTAGGGGAACAGGTAGGTCGACCAGGCTTCATTAAAATTTGTTATTTTCCACCCGTTTTCATTGTTTTGAACTTCGATAGAGATTTTAATCTTGTAGTATGATTTTATAAACACAAATGGCACATTAGGATACCATGGGATAGTTTAGCAATGTAGGATTTCTTAAGCTAGATACTGATAAACTTAGCTTATTTATTTAAGGTTGTTCATGGTTCGTGGAGCTAACGTATAGTGGATCGAGATTATAGTGTTGGACATTGACACGGATATTGAGGTAGGACTTCTACCTCTTCCTTGGTAGCTTAGTTTTTAAATGATTTTAGCCTTAAAAATGATTTCTTTTAAAATGTTTTCAATGACTGATTGAAAAAGGATTTTTATTAGTTGTTTTCACAAACAATAGATTGCCGTGATTTTCATAATGAACCACATAACAAATGTGAATGAAAATACTTAGTAAAAAGCAAATTTAATAACTATAGAAATACATAGATGGTCATGATGTCATATTCAGAGATCAGGTTGTGTAGCGTGCGACCTTAGGGGTAAATCCTGAAACCCAGTTGGGCCACACGATGGTGACAGTTATGGTTTGCCCAAGAAAGAAAAAAGGTACTTTCTAGACAAACTGTTTTTAATATGACTTATTTAAATGAATTTATTAATTTAACGTAGACCGGACTTGCGTGCAGTAGAAGACTTTAGTAGGTTATTTGTATAAATTAATCAAGGCATGTATTAATTTTTTTGTCTATCTTGGACTGTGGTTGTAATTTACATATTGTTGATACTATATGAGTGCACAAGTTGTGGGCCGGTGGGACCCAACACATATTTCTCTTTCTTTATTATTTTATTTGATTTTGTTTTATCTTATTTGTTCAATTATTATAAATGTTTGTTTAAAAAGGTTTTAAATTATCATCTATTTCTTAATCAATTAAATTCCTTAACTTATGTTTTAATTAAAATTTTTACTTAATTAACCCGTCACGTCACCTCCCGTACTCTAGGATATGACAAATGGGCAATCTGCATCACTAATATTGAAAAAGAAGATGATATTGTAATATTGTGTAGAAAAAGATAATTTTAAACTCAATAGGCTTACAATAGATATTTTATGCAAATATAACTTTTTTACTTTGTGCAAAAGGGCTATCAAAACTTTTTCAAATTGTAGATACAAATGGGTCATTAGAGGGGTAGTTTGTGTTTGTAGAGGACCTCAGATCAATCATCTTCTCTTCACAGATGACAATATTAATTATTTTTTGGAAGGCGGAACATGGATGTTATGATGCTATAAAGGATGCTTTAGAGAACTACGAAAAGGCTTCTGGACAAGTAATAATTTTCAGAAGTCTGCAATTAGTTTTAAGCCCAACCTCAATGAAGACTCAAAATTTTCAATCCTTGATTCTTTAGGTCTTTTACAGAATGTATTACAATACATAGGGCTCGTTTTCCACGACTTTTGCTTGTGTTTTTAGTTCGTAAAAGAAGAGAAGCAAAAGTTATAGCTTTTTAGTAAGTATTTAAAACTGTTTTTTTAAAAAATCTTAAATGGATCAAAATGGTTTCAAAGTTTTTTAATGTGCTAAAGGAATGTTATATTTAACTTTATAATGAATTATTAATACTTTGGAGCAAGTTTCAGAGTCTATTTCATAAGTGTTTTTTCTAAGAAGTTATATTTTGTGGTTTTGATTAGAAGCATTTTTGGATATGAAAAGCTAATGAGACCGTAAAAGCGTACATTTCATAAGATTAAAATCATTTATTTACACTTTTAATTTTTGTTAAATCATCTAATTAATAGCATTTTTGTGTTAATTTGTATTTTTATGCCTTAGTGTAAAATTGTGTTAAAATATGTGTTTTTAGTCTGTTTTTATGTTTAATAATATTTTTAAAAATTTTAAAAGTGTTTTTATGTGTTTAATAATTAATTTGTGTAAAATAAATATTTCCATAATTATTGTAAATACATAATTAATTTTGCTTTAATTATTTATTTTTAGATTTAAAATCTAAAGTAAAAAGGGAGCAAAATGGTGTGAAAATGAGTAAAATTGTACAACCAATGCTCAAGAAATTAATTAAAATTTGAATTCTAAACAGATGGGACACGTGGCACAATCTTAGCATCTATATATCCAGCCGAATCAATCTAAGTCGTCTAAATGTGTGTAAGCGCCTGCGTCAGGCCCAGCTTGTCAGTAGGGCCCACCACTTTTAAGGCTCGTCTCCTCCTGTACGGGCTTGTGTAGCTGACATCCTATGAGCTCAAATCTCATCTGTTCGTGCCTAAATCTGGTGGTCTACTTCAGCCTATCCATGTCCCTACACTACCCCCACTGGTCCTGTGCCTATGCCCTAATTTCCAACCGTTAGATAGCATATTTTACGATTCAGATCATGTTGTACTCGTCTGTCTAGCCATCACATCGTGAAGGATTTCAAACTAAAATCTGCGCGTTCTGATGAGGCTGATTCGCGTGGAGAGAAGAAGCAAAAAAATCAAACAAAAAATGTCAAATAGTGCTCATTTTGAGTCTATAAAGGTCGGAGGATTCCCCCCATTCTTTGCACCCATTTTAGCCGAGCTCTTCAGCGTAGTTCCTATCTTCCATTCGGAGGAGAGACCTTCTCTCCTCCAACCCCACTTTAGATATTAGAATAATTTCTAAATTAGTATAGAGTATCTAATAAGACAGAGAGATGATGTTATGTACGTAATAGTCTGGTATAGTTTTTAACTCTATGTTTGTGCTATAATGTTTATATTTTTATAGAACAAATTATATTTCTATCTTTTTAATAATTAATGTTAATGTTGTTATGTTGTCAATTCTTGCATAAATTTAATCATGCTTTCTTTATGTAATTGAAATGTGTCATAATTAACATTTATAATAAAATGCCCAATTTTATGGAAAGTCTTTTACTGTAATATAACTTGTTATATTATCGATTTTAGATATTTCATAAGGCAAGGTTCTGCTGAAATTAATGCAAAAATTTATTTCATTAAAATGTAATAATTTTAATTTTTTGTCTTTGCTATCTAAAAATTATGTTGGTTATAACTGTGGTGATAATGGTTATAATTGTCAATAGTTAGTGCACCAAATCTCTAGTGAGAGATGATTGTTTTATTGTTTTTGTGGTAAATCTTTTACTGTATTATGACTTGCTATATTATTGCTATCGAAGGAGTTGTAAAAAAAATAAACATGCTTGTTTTAATAAAAAAAGATATACTAATTCAAAAACTTTAGGAAACTTAGAAAGAGAATTAAATTTCATACCTATTACAAAACATATAAGTGATTTTCAAAATCTTGCCAAGTAAATTTTAATTGATTTTTAAATAGAAAATTACAAAAACATTTATTTTATTTTAAACTTAACCTCTTGCTTTTTTTAAAATTAACCTCTTGCTTTTTTGAACATTTATTTTTACTACTCTCCCAAATTACAAAGTTTTACCTCCCTCTAGATACGATAGCCCTTTCTATATTTTAAACGTTCGCTTAAAAAAAAAAAAATTTAGTGACACATCAAAATTTTGTCATCATTGCGAGGGAGGTGCTCTTACTTTGATAGATTGTTGAAATAGACAGGATAATAAGTGATCTATCTGTTAGTGATGTGCCCTAGGCCAATTATGTAATGACTACATATTGATTTCATTACTTTTGCATTTTATTAATAAAGAGGCATTTTCATTATTGTTTTTTATTCTAATTCTATGAATAGTTAATTCTATCTAAGGTCATCAAGTATGTGACTTGATAGTAAAATTCTTAGGTAAAAATTGAATTATATTCTAAATTATCCCTAGTCGGTCATTATTATTGGGATAACGATGGATGAAGACTAGTATGAAGTTTGACTGATGATTATGTTTTACTAATCATATGTATGAGATACTAAGTCAACTCATAAATACATATTTAAGAAATGATGTATTGGATTGACCCGCTATAAGAATACTACATGGATAATTGTCATAAGTGATTCTCATCACAATAGTATTATCCTAGTCCTCTGACCTGAAATCACCATGGTTTCCTACATGACAAGTTCTATATTTTGACGCAATCTAATATTATCTTTAACAAGATGATGGAATAGATTGTTGTTGGATATAGAGTGAATCATGTGAGGAATATGAGTGATTAAAAAGAAATTTGTCCCTCATTTATTATGAGAAAGATATCTATGGGCCCCTCGTAAGTTAGACTGAAGAAAAATGTATGGCCATATTGAAATGAATTGATAAGGGTTATTAATATTAGTCTACTTAAGATCGAGAAATAATATGATTGAATAGTATAAGGATGACATAAACCATGCCTTATGTTCAATCATGGTATCTAGAGACAAAAGGACTTTAATACTTATTGTGGATTAGTTTATATCGGATTATTGACATTCGCATAACTTGGGTAATCATAATGTCTTGCTAGAGGCCACTTATGATTTGTGGGCCAAAAACAGAATTTCAAGCCAACTACCAATGTTATGTGAACTTACAGGGTCACACACTTAGAACAGACCAAGAACGAATTTTAGGTTAACTGTGTCTAGGTTCGATGAACCTGATAATGTCCAGATTCGATGTACTAGATATGTCTAGGTTCATTGAATATGATATTATCTAGATTATCTGAATCATATTTGAATTACTGATATTATCTAGATTTTTTGAATCATATTCGAATTACAGACATTATCTAGATTATCTGAATCATATTTGAATTACTGATATTATCTAGATTTTTTGAATCATATTCGAATTACAGACATTATCTAGATTCTCTGAATCATATTTGAATTACAGTTTACCCTAGTTAAAATCTGACTCTATCTCGAAATCAATATATATATATATATCTGTTTTAGGGTGTCTAGTCGAATTAAGAAGAGAAAAGGCATTCTCTCATTCTAAAAAAAAAAAGACAAAAGACATTAAAATCCTAAAAATTAGAGAGAGTCATTTAACGCAAAAAGAGGGTGCTAGCACACCAATTCGTTTTTGAGAGAGTCTGTTCGTGTAGATACCTGCAGAGGACGTTGCTCTAAGTAACAACGTCTGAATCCAATTTCGATTACTAAAAGCTCAAGTTAGGGTGTCATTGGAGTGAACCCGCTCTCTTCCTTCCAGAATCTTGCCCGTTTTATCATCCTGGTAAGATTCCATGACTTTATTATCAATCTAATCGAATTGCATGGATCCTGCGAGGGTTTTGTGGGAATTAATTTTTAATTTTTTGCTGCGCATTTAAATCATAAAATCCAACAAAACCCAACACTATCCCTATCCTTTGTAAATATTATTTTAATTATTTGTGTATTTTAATTAGTTTTTCACTTATTAAAAAATAAATAAAAAGAGACGGGTGCTTTTTACTCACTATTTTATTTGTTTCGGATAAAAAAAAAACCTAGCATTTTGTCTTATGTTTTGCAAGTTTGGGTAATCACAACATTTTTTGAATTTTGTCAAAAAGACCCATCATGGTATTCAAACCCACGATCACAAAAATAAAACCCTTGCCTAAGAAAATTGAGAATCCTAAGCATGTTTGATGTGACCCTTAATCATTTGGGAATCCAATTAATCAAGAATTATGCAACTTGAAAATTTTTCTTTAAAGAATTTCAAAATAAAAAAAGTAAAAATCTTCGAAAACAAAAATATGTTTTAGGAAATTTATTGACACTTTGTTGCAAGTTTTCTTAAAAAATATTTGGAACCGTTTTATAGTACGGGTGGAGATATAAAGACTTGGTAGATAGGTACCCTTAACATAGTTTTTCTAGGGAATATCAATTAGAAGTCTTCATAGATAGGTTAAGCCTTGAAGTAAGAAATTGGGTTGAAAGAGGAAATGGATCCACCATTTTTACCAACAAATCCTTGACAAAGCCTATTATATGTTAGAAGACAAGGCCAAATTAGATTATTGGATAAATAATAGGAGGAACAATGTAAGAAGAAAGAATAATTTAAAACCTTGGCCTAACATTCAATCCTAAACTTCAGAGCTATCCTTTCAACCTAAAACTCATTAGGAAACCGAAATGGGGAAAGTTTGGTAGAAACCATAGAAAAGTTGGCAGAAATCTCGAAGAAAAACTCAGAAAGATTATTAGAAAAATTAAGGGATCTAAAAGATTCTTTGTGTCAATTAGTTTTAAAAGTAGAACAAAATGAAATTATTCTTGACGAAGTTACCTTAACACAAAGTTATCACTCAAAAGAACCAGCAAAACTAGTAGAAGAGACCCTAGAGTTGATTGAAGAAGAATCCCTAGGTAAGGAAGAGACATAAGACCTGACCATAAAAGAGGAACAAAAATCACTTTTAGTCTTACTATCTCAACCTTAGTCGCCGCAAGAGTTCACTAAAGACTATTCATACCAAGACCCAAGGTGGCCACTACCTCCTCTCCCACCACTAACATCATTTTTATGGACCCACCAAACCTATTAAAACAAGTCCAAGTTTGACAAGCTTAAATGTATTCAAATTTTGCCAATCTTAAAGGCATGTTCATATTCAACCCGTGTTGATGCTTACCAAGTTCCGGCGTCGGATCAATACCACATGCGGCGGCGCACAGTGTTCAACTCTTCCCTATTCATCTCTGCCTGATTTGGTCAACCTACAACAAGAGGAGAGACGCTTTGGAGGCAAGAAATGGTCAGTAAACAGAAAAGGGGCTCTCCATGCTTAAGGCAGGGGTTGCTTGGCAGAGGTTAGGAATCAGTTAGGTGGGAAGGAGCTTACTTTTTTAGAATGCAATAAATGCATCCTATTTATAGGCTACCACTTGGACCAGATGTTAGGTGGGTTTTGCTTACAACCTGAGTGTCACATCAAGGCGTGTCAGATGGTAGGTGACAAGTGTCACGTCTCTCCATCAAAGGGTTGGCTTCCATCTGATGGTGAGTTGTTTGCCATCTGTTAGCCTGTGATGGCAAGCAGCAGTTCATGCTAGAATGAGAAAAGTCTATCCTGAGTTGGTACTTAGTCCGAGGAGGCAGCCCAACGAGGTGCGGCCCGAGGGGCCCTAAAAAGCACCTCGGGGCCAATCGTAAACTCCACATACCTTTGCTAAGCTGTTTGGCCGACTACTTGGAGTTTGGCTCATCGATGGTGGCACCGAGCTCACCCTCAATAGTAGCCCCCAAGTTCACCTAGTCAGTGTCCGCCCGGGTGGACTATGCCAAGTGGGTGAGGTCGGCTCAAAATAGAAGATCGAGCGGTGTCCCAAAGCGGTGAGAAACGAAAGGTCACATAGACTACCGGGGGACACGTGTCAGTCTGCGTTCGACTACGCCACCTGTCAGGCGTAATGATCGCGTCTCTTTGTTTTATGCACCTAGATTTCCTGCCAAAAACCGCTATCAATAGGCCCTTTTTTCCTGTCATTTCCACATGCAATCGAAGTGATATTCTCTTGCTCCTGAGTTTTAGCTACTGAGCTATAGTTAGTAAGCCGAGAACTCTTCATTCCCAAGCTTCTCAAAACCCGAATAGGTAATTTCTAAAGGAATACGAGAAAATGAGCAACTTGTCTAATTCCCAGAATGTTAATATTTCCTGGTCGAAAAGTAGTCCTGAGGCCGACATGCCTTCCGTGGGAATTGACATCGAAGGCTTTTCCTTAAAGTAGGACAGAGCTGACCGGTTAGCCGAAATACTAAGGGTTGACTCCCAGACCGTCCCCGAGCAGGAGTTCCTCAACCTGCTAGATGGAGAGCACCTGGTAAGGCCATGCAGGGGCGAGGACCCATATATCGAAGCAGCAACTGCTGGCACATTTTGAGTTATTGCCTAGGAGTGAGTGATTTGGAGGCCGTGGCTAATGTTTCGAGCACCTCTGGTCGAGACTCTAGGCCCCTATCCCGGTTGTGGGCAGGGTAACCATCGACCTCTCCGACGAGGAGCAGAGAGTCGAGGAGGCAGGACCAGCTGAGACTTCCCCAAAGGATGAGAAGGTAGGGTCACTCAAGTTCGAGGAGTGACTGCTTATCGAATTACCCAGCTAGGGCAGATGTCGGTAGCTGCATATACCAGCACCATGACATAATCTTGGTTGGAGGACTTGCACGACGAGTTCGACATCCCGGACGACATCGTCCTCTTCACGCCAGAGGAGGATGACTCCCCTTTGACTCCGCCAGAGGGTTGTATCACTTTATATGTGGAGTTCTTCCGAGCTGGCATGCCCCTGCCTTTTCACCCCTGTCTCTGCCGAGCACTAAATAATCTGAACGTGTGCCTGGCACAAGTTAACCCAAATAGTTACAGGTCGTTGATTGGGATGCATATTTTATGGAGGTACTACCGGCCTACCAAGATACCATGGGAGGCATTTAAGCAAGTCTACAAGATGAAGAAGCTTCCCTGGCAGTCCGACTGCTACTATGTCATTGGCTTCAGGAAGTATTTTATCTTGGGCAAACCTGACTCAGACAAACTCTGGAAGTACGAGTGGTTCTACGTTAGGGGCAATTACTTAGCCCGAGCCGATGAGGCCGTCCTTCAAGACCAGCGTGTCCCGAGAACCTTTAAGCTAGGGCACGTATGGAGTAAAAGGCCTTAGGCCCCGAGCCATGTCATTAGGGCGGTCGAAGACCTGTTTGAAAAGCCAGAGGCAAGGAGGCAGCAATCATTTCTACTTAGCAAAGAGATCCTCTCTCTTTACGGCTAGTTTGGGGAACCCAGTGGAATAAATCCCCTTTCACACTCCCAACTTGCTCGGTCAACCAAGCAGGTGACTGCCGCGAGGTTGAGCACCGCAAACGTCCTAGGGCCAAGTACTTCTTGATCTGAGTGACTGATGAGGGAGCCACCATTGTCTAGCTCCGAGGACTCATCGAGTGGCTCCTTCGATGCATGGCCATTCATTGTAGATGAGGACCTCAAGGACATGGTTTAGCTATTAAACCCGTCTTGCCAGCTCTGGATCGGAGGTCAGCCCTGAGTTTTTTTTTTTTTTTTTTTTAGCGTGCCTACCTGGTTCTGACTTGGGACAACTTTTTGTTATAGATATGTCTTCGAGGCCAAGCACTGCAGAAGAGAGGCACGCTTTGATGGAAAGCCTTTGGAACCAGAAGGGCAAGGCCATGGTGGCCGAGAGGAAGCGCATGAGAACCCCAAGGATAGAGCTTCCACCGCGGCCTGAGCAGCAACCCACAACAGTCCAAGAACAACCACCCCAGCCGATGAGGGCTAGGGCTTTGTTGAGCGGAACTCCTTCGATTGACACGATAGTGGTGCCTTCCTAGGGAGATACCCTGAGGAGGTGAGCAAACTATTGCCAGCACATCCTCGATCACCTCGGGAATGCTGTTCCTTAGGAGAATTTTTTATGGAACCTCTGTAGGGAGGATTTCAAAGGGATGTTCGAGGCTGCCTTCCATTCGGCCGCGTAGGTAAATGCGTCATCGCATGCTTCCTTTCTTTTCCTTTTCTTTTGCTGCACACCGATTAGTTTCATTTTCCTCAAACAAGTGCCTTCGTGCACATGGCTTATGCCATCGGGTTGAAGGAATTCAACCTTAAGAAAGAGAGGCATAAGAAGACCTTCCTCAGGTCGAAGGGAGTCGAGAAGGAGCTAGGTGATAAAATCACTAAGCTTAATCAAATCAAGACGTCCCTTTCTCAGGTCGAGGAGGAGTTGAGGAAGGCAAAGGAAAAAGCCGACCAGGCAAAGGCGGAGGCCGAAGAGGCGAGGAGATCTGCCGCTCTGCTCAGGGGTCAACTGGAGGCCTCTCAAGCAAAGAATAGGTAGTTTTTGGAAGAGCACCCCGACTAACTCGCCCAGGCCATGGAGGAGTTCAAGGCGTCCCTAAAGTACACCGACTACTACTACTTTGGAATGACCGACCTCTGGGACTATCTGATCAAGTAGCATCTCGAAGCAGCGAGCTTCGACTAGTCCCTTATAGTAGAGCCCAAGCAGGGTGCAGCTCAGCAGCCAGTAAAGGAGGTCATCGAAGTGGACGGCGATGATGACGGGAACCAGCAAGTGCTAGCGGCGGTGAGGAAAATGCTGGGAATGGGTCATAGGCTTAAGATGTTTCTTCCTTTTTTACTTCTTTTTTGTACCCGGGCTCGGGAGGTGCCCGATTAATTGTTCCTCCCCACTTTTTCTTTTTAATGAAATCTATTTCCAAGTTCGTCGCTTCTCAGATTTTTATATGTTTCGTATTTCATAGTTTCCAAGCGCGATCATTCTCGAGTAAATATTTTCAAATTTCAGTGAAGAGGTCCTCGAGAACATAGTTTAACCTTTGTTTCATCGAGTTAACGTAGACTCCGAATACAGATTCGATTAGGGAATCTAGGCTAAGTTGGATGCTCCTAAAGAGGGGCATGCCTGGAACTTAGTTTTCGGAGCTATCCCTTTTCCAATCTCATCGTTGCAGAGCTAATGTCTGGGCAGTTAACGAGTTAATCCGAGTAGGGTGTCCTAATTCTCCATCGGGCAGAGCACAACGGCATGTGATAGCCCATTACCCTGTCGCCCTCCTAGACTTGTTTAAGTTTAATGGAAACTTGTACAAGTCTAATAGTGGTTGGGCAATTATTATGCTAAGGTGACTTAATTGTGGGCAGTCTGCAAGGCAACAAACATGATCGATTGATTTCTGATCAGCCCCCCAGTCCAGTTAAGTAGGACAGCTCTCCGTATTCAGGAGTTATAGCCTGGTCCTCCACGTTGGAGTTGCATTACCCCTCTTTGGGATTTCTTTATTCCTTAAACACTCATTGCTCAGTGGAATAGTGTAGGAATTTACATTTCATTGATATGTTACATTTACATTCCAGTCCTATTTAATAGGTCTAGTTACAAAAGAATATAGCCAGAGGTCAAAAATATTTCTGGCTGAGGTTAACAAAAGAATCTCTTGAGTAGCTTGGCATTCCAAGGATGACCAAGCAAGTTGCCATCCATGTCGGATAGCCTATAAGTTCCTAGCCGAATAATGTGTATGACGCTGTATGGCGCATCCTATTTTGGACCGAATGCTCCCACCCTGGGTTGTGGAACCGTGACTTTTTTAAGTACCAAATCCCCAACTTTGAAGCTCCTCAGTTGGACCCGTTTGTAGTAGATTGAGCAACAACTTGATTCTAGGTTGCATTACGAATCGCTACCCGATTTTTCTTTTCTTTGAGTAGGTTGAACTCAGACGTCATGACCTCGGCATTTCAAATTTTCCCGTAATGCTCAACTGTTAAGCTCGGTAATCCCACCTCGACGGGGATAATAGCTTTCGCCCTATATAAGAGTGAGAAGGATGTCTCTCTAGTAGCAGGCCGAGTAGTTGTTTGGTAGGCCTAGAGCACTTTTAGGAGCTCGTCAATCCATGCTCCCTTGAGGCCCTCGAGCTTTTTCTTCAAGTTATCCTTGATTGTTTTATTGACCGCTTCCACCTGCCCATTGCTCTATGGGTGGCTCAGGAAAGAAAAAAACTTTCCTAATGCCGTGCTGCTCGCACAGCCGGAGAAGACTTGTTACTTCAAATTGTTTTGCGTTGTCAGTCACGATGGTGTGTAGGATTTTAAACCGACAAATGATGTTTTTCACACGAAGTTGGTACATTTTGCCTTAGTCATATTGGTGCACGGCTCTACTTCGACCCACTTGGTGCGGTAGTTAATAGCCACGATGCAGTACTTGAATTGGGATCGGGTTGTAGGAAGGGGCCCAATCAGATCAATGGCCCACTTGGCAAACAGCCACGTTGATATAACCGAGGTAAGTGGCTTGGTGTGGTGTTTGGGCAACCTTGCGAATTGCTGGCACTTGAGGCATTTTCGCGCATAGTCTTTGCAATCCTGGTCCATGGTTGGCTAGTAGTAGCCCTACTAGAGACACTTTTGGGCCAAGGATCACCCCCCAGAATGGTTACCACATAGACCTTCGTGGATCTCCTTCATTAGATACTCGACCTCCCTAGGCCTTACGCACTTCAGGCATGGGGTGGTGTAGCCTTGTCAATATAAGTTTCTGTCGATCATCGAATACCGGGCTGAGTTGTTGCTTATCCGACATGCCTCTTCTAGGTCATCGGGGAATTCAGTTGTGGTCAGGTATTAGGCGATTGGGTCCATCCATGTTATTTCAGGCTCTTTTGTTACGCTCGCTACACCTTTAGGTATGCTCAGTTTGGCCAACCTTTCAATGGGGACCGAAGCTAGGTCACTGTGACCCAGACCTAATGTGAGCCGAGCAAGTGCGTCCACCTCAGAGTTTTCTGATCTCAGGATCTACCTGAATGAGTAAGATTTGAATTGCCCGAGTAGTATCTTGACCTCTTGTAAATACGTGGCCATTGAATCTATCCAGGCTTGAAACACTCTAGTGACTTGCTGGACGACTAGCATTGAGTCACTATGGATGTCAATGCGATCAACCCCAAGGTCTCTAGCAATTCGAAGTCCTGCCAGGAGTGCTTCATATTCTGCTTCGTTGTTCAAGGCCTTGAAGTCGAACCAGAGCACATAGATTGCCTTATAACTGTCTAGGTTTACTAACACTAGGCCGATGCCTGAACCTTTCACGCATGAGACCCATCAACAAAAAGCTTCCATCCTAGTTTGGGTGTGGCACGATCCTCACTATAGCTGGGGGCATCTTTCACTTCTATAGGTGCTTTCTCAACCGAAGGTATGCTTTGCTCGACGCCAGTGAACTCGATAATGAAGTCAATAAGGGCCTGGGCTTTAATGGCTGTTCTCGATACAAATTGAACATCATATTGGCCGAGCTCGATCGATGATTTGGCCATCTGTCCTGATATTTTTGGGCTCTGAAGAACTTGTTAGAGTGGGAACTTCGTTGGGACTCTTACAGTGTGACCTTGGAAGTAGGGTCGCAGCTTCCAAGCAGAAGTGACCAATGTGAAGGCCAACTTCTCCAGCGGTGGGCACCGCTCCTTGGCACCTTGGAACGCATGGCTCATGTAATAGACTGGTTTTTGGACTCTATCTTCTTCTCGAACAAGAACCGAGCTTACAGTCTTCTTAGAAATGGCTAGATAGGCAGACCATATTTCTCTTGGCAAAGGTTTGGATAGGAGCAGGGGTATGGCTAAATACCTTTTCAGACTCTAGAAAGCTTCCTCACACTCCTTGCTCTACTCAAACCTCCCCTTAAGTGCCTTAAAAAATAGATAGCACTTGTTGGTAGCCTGGGAGACAAATCTAGAGAGAGTCGCAATCATGCTGGTGAGTTTATGCACTTCTTTCACGATCCGAGGTGAATGCATGTCTATAACGTCTTGGACCTTCATTGGGTTAACCTAAATGCCTCATCGGTTAACCAAGAATCCAAGGAACTTGCCCAAGCTAACACCAAACATACACTTTGCCGGGTTGAGTTTCATCCCATATTCCTAGAGTATGTCAAAACTTGCTCAGAGATAGGCCATGTGGTCCCTTGCTCGGATAGATTTAACTAACATCCACATAGACCTCTGTTGTTTTATCGATTAATCGCGCAAACATCTTGTTAACTAGGCATTGGTAGGTCACCCCGATATTCTTTAGCTAGAAGGGCATCACCACACAGCAGTAGAGCCCCTGGTCAGTAACACAAGCTGTCTTCACTTGATCTTCCTCGGCCATCCTTATCTGATTATACCCAAAATAGGTGTCCATGAAGCTAAGCAACTCGTGACCGGCTGTCGCATCCACAAGTTAGTCTATACGAGGAAGCAAAAAACTGTCTTTCAGATAGGCCTTGTTTAGGTTGGTGTAGTCTATACAGACTCGCCATTTCCCATTGGCCTTCTTGACAAGAACAACATTGGCTAACCACTCTGGATATTTGACTTCTTGGATAAATCTGGCCTTAAGAAGCTTCTGGACCTCTTCGTTTATAGCGGTGTATCTTTTCAGATTAAAAGCCCTTCTCTTCTGTATCACCGGTTTGTGGTTGGGTTCAACGTTGAGCCTATGACAGATTACATTTGGATCAATGCTGGGCATGTCCTTGCGTGACCACGCGAACACATCCCGATACTCAATAAGGAGCCCCTCTAGGTCAGCCCAAATCTCAGGTTGCAACTAGGATTCGAGTTGGATAGTGCGCTCAAAATGTTCAGGATCCAAGCTGAACTGCACAACGTCCTTGACCGGGGTAGCTCTTACCTTTTCCTTGGGAAGTCGGGGGTCAAGATCAGATAGCATCTTGGGCTGCAGGACAGCAGGAAGTTCCATTTCATCGACCGCGTGAATGGTTGAGATGTTCAATTGTTGGGAGGTTACTGCATGAACGGCATTGGCGTAATAGGCTTGGGAGTCTCTCTAGGATGATCTGATGACTCCAACCCCATCTTCTGTAGGGAATTTCATTGTCAGGTGATACATGGAGACTATGGCCTTTAGCGCATTCAATGTCAGGCGATCGATGATGATGTTATATTAGGAGGGTTTGTTGGCGATTAGGAAGTCGACGACATGCGTGACCCGAGCAGCACCCTCTTCGAAGGCACAGGCAAGGCGATCTTCCCAACTGCTCGAACGCATTCTCCCGTGAAGCAGTAAAGCGAGGTGTGGACCAGGACTATGGTAGCATTGTTGATTTTTATTTTATTGAAAGCTTGTTTGAATAGGATGTCAGCCGAGCTACCATTATCAATCAGCGCTCGCCGCACTATATTGTTGGTGATGTGTAAGTCGCAGGCGAGGGCATCATTGTGCGGATGGATTAACTTATCTGCCTCCTCCTCGGTAAATGTGATCGGAGTGTCTTGCTGGCGGCAGATCTTGTTAACATGCTTAAACATGTTAATGAACTCACCTCGCTCGACCAACCGAGCTTCTCAGACATAAGCTCGTTGCCCACTCGAAGTGTCCCCGGTAACAGGCCCTCTGAAAATCATGTGTACGATGTTCGGGGGTTCTGAGGTGTTTCCACTGTTGTTACTTGGGCAGCTTTGACCATCTCGGCTTGGTGGGTCATTTCTCCCGGAGGTAGAGCCCAGGGTTATAACCCGTTCAATGAATTCCCTCAAATGTCCTTCTCAGACCAGTCTCTCAATCTGGTCTTTTAGCTGAATACATTCACCGGTATTGTGTCCCACGTCCTTGTGGAACTTACACTATCTGGACTGATCCCACTTTATTTTACTACGTTTGAGCTTGGTCGAGGTACTAGCAAGTTTTTTCTGCTTACCTGAGCGAATACTTCATCTATGGTCACTACGAGAGGGTGTAGCTTTGAAACTTCTCAGTTGGTGCCTTCGGCTTCTCAGCTTTCCTTTCCTTCTTTTGTTTTTTGTTCTGCTTGGTATTGGATTGCTCTGGCGCTTTCTTTTGCTTCTTCTCTTTCTTAATTCCACTAGGGCCGGCCTCCTCTCTACTGCTCTTCATGTACTCCATCACATCGGTGTACCTCTGAGCATAGCCGAGCATTTGTGAAAACGTGCTTGGCTGCCCAAAGGCCAAAGACTAGGTTAGCTTCTCGTCTGAGAGACACCCCACAAAAATGTGCTTAAGGGTCTCGTCTTCGACGTGTTTGACCTCAAGAGTTGCTCAGGTAAATCTATTGATGTAGTCTCGGATGTTGCCGTCCCCTTGCTTAACAACGTACAAATATGTGATTTCTTTTCTCCTCATCTTCATAATGGAGAAGGCCGCTGAGAAGGCATCAGTGAGTTACTAGAAAGAACTGATAGAGGCTGGCTCAAGACGCTTGAACCATTGCCAAGCTAGGCCAGTAAGCATCAATGAAAAAGCCTTGCATATTGCTGTGTCATTGGCATTTTGAAGGAGCATGTGCCCTCAAAACAACTCAACATACTCGTTTGCATCTGTGGTCCCATCGTAGGCCTTGATTTGCAAGAACTTGAATTTAGGCGGCATATGAGCTCGCATTATTATGTTTGGGAACAGCGGATCCAGGGCACCTATGTCATCTAGGCTAAAACGTTGTTACGAATCTCGTCGATTTGGCGCTGTAGCTCCCAGAACTGGCAACTGTTCGTATCCTCGGGCAGTTCAACCCTATAGGATGCTCTACCCTCGGCACGGTCACCTGCCTCAGGTTGTTGGTTTTATGGTACTCTTCGACGTCCTAGCTGATCAAACACGGAGGCTTGAAAACCTTGGGGGGACGGCACCGTGTTGCTTGAGGACCAAGTCGACCTTCTTGGATGAATCTGTTGTTGGCTGAGACACCATGTCTAGAGCTTCAGTCAGGCTCAAAATCTGCTTCGTTAGGGTCACCAACATCCCGTCCTGCTAGACCTCCAACCTAGTCAACTGGGGCTGGAGGAAGGAGGTCGGGTGCAGCCTGACGTTGAGCTTGCTATGCGAGCTACTGTGTGAGTATCCGAACAGCATTGGTGAGTTCCTAGATTGGGTCTTGGATGACCAGGTCTTGTGCTTGTTTAGCCCTAGCCGTGCTCCCTTACCCTCCAAATCAAGAACTTGTAGTTTGGGGGTAGCCCCTAGGCCTGCCAGGGTTTTGATGCTTGTTTCTTGCATCCTCCGACCCCTCCTATCAGGTAGCATCATCTTGGGTATTCCCACGTGTTACCATCTTGGACTTTGAGTTAGCTATAGCTTGTGTTTGAGTGAAAGGCGCAGTCGCCCTCCTTCTAATGCCAAAATGTTGATGCTTACCAAGTTTCAGAATTGGATCAACACCATGTACAACGGCGCATGGTGTTCAAGTCTTCCCTGTTCGTCTCTGCCTAATCTAGTCGACCTGCAACAAGAGGAGGGACACCTTAGAGGCAAGAAATGGTCAATCAATAGAAAAAGGGGCTCTCCGATGCTCAAGGTAGGGGTTGCTCGGCAAAGGTCGGGAACCAGTTAGGTGGGAAGGAGCTTACTTTTTTAGAATGCAATAAATGCATCCTATTTATAGGATACCACTTGGACCGGGTGTTAGGTGGGTTTTGCCCACAACCTGAGTGTCACATCAAGGCATATCAGATGGTAGGTGACAAGTGTCATGTCTCTCCACCAATGGATTGGCTTCTATCTGATGGTTAGTTGTTTGGCATCTGTTAGCCTGCGATGGCAAGTAGTAGTCCACGCTAGAATGAGAAAAGTCTAACCCGAGCTGGTACTCAGTTCGAGGAGGCAACCCAATGAGGCGCGGCCCAGGGGCCCTAAGAAGCACCTCGAACATGACATCTAGGGTCATCGGGGCCAGTCATAAACTCCACGTACCTTTGTCGAGCTGTTTGGCCGACCACCTAGAGTTTGGTTCCTCGACGGTGGCGCCGAGCTCACCCTTAACAACCCATATGTGGTGTCCTCCAATATTTACTATAAGAAGAAGCCACTCTTTGATGATTGTCCATTAAGAATAAAGATGGTGAAGAAATTTGCTGAAACTAAAGCATGATAAAAAACACTTTCAAAATAATATCTTTACCTTTTCTCTTTTGTAATATATTTGTTGTTGTGTGCTAATTTGTTTTCTTTTAAAAATAAAAAAAAAAAGTGAAATTTATTTTGAAAATTTAAAGTGAAGGCTATAAGTTAAATTTGTTTAGCATGGCTAAGTTATGGAAAGCTTCTAAAGATGCATTTTAACAAATTTAAGTTTGTAAATGTAATTTGATTGGCTTTTCAATTAAATTTTTAAACAAAAAAAGTGTGCTTTGTTAAGACTTAGTATTTTAATTTCCTTAAAAAGAAAGAATCCTTGAAATATAAAAATTAATTCACTTAATAATTCATTTAAGATGGCTAAGATTAAGAAGGATATAGTCATTGCAATTAGTAAGTATTTTATACATGTGGCATCTTGAAATGCATTATGAAGAATTTAAGAATAAAATTGATTTTAATTTTCAAAGAAAAAAATAAAATCTAGGGAATTTGACTTTAAAAGACTTATTTGTGTTTAAAGGATATAGTCATTGCAACAATTGTTGTGTGTTTATTTTAGTTTGTTAAGTTTGTTATAGATCATCTCCACAGTTATGCTGAATTAGATAATTTTTTATGCACTCAAGATCTTTTTACACATTGAGGATAATGTATAATTTAGGCAGGGGGAGAGGGTTGTGCAATCTTGTGCAATGATTTTGTGCCAAAAACTTTGTCATTTTTGCTTTAGTTGTGTGTTTTGTAATTTTTTTTTTTTTTTGTTTTTGAGTGTCATTTTGTAGGTTTTGTGAGTCGTTTAAAAAAAATTCTAAAAAAAGGTTTTGAAAATATTTTTTGTAAATTAGTTTCTTTGTAATTAATGTGTTATTGTTTTGTCCTAACTTTTTATTCCATATTAAAGTGTTTTCGTTTTTCTATTCTTTGAATTATAAATATTATGAACTTTCAAAACATCGTTTTTATTTAACATGTTAATATATTTATTTTTCAAAATGTTTGTAAGCCATACTACTATGAACTACGCCTTCCATGACGGTGGAAGACTTTCACGATGGTTAAAAAACCATCGTGAAAACCTTTATCATGCTACCATCTTGAGTTTTCATGACGGTCTTTTTACCATCGTGGAATGTCCATTTAGGCACCAATTGACTTTAGTTGGTGCCATTCTATCATGATGATTTTTTTGAGAAAACTGTCATGGAACGCCATCATTATAGGGCAGCTTTTCTAAAAACTGTCATTAAAAATGGTTTCCTTGGACCTTACACGATGGTTTCTATGAAAAATTATTGTGTAAAGGTATGTTTCCTCGACAATTTTTAATAAAAACCATCGTGGAAAATTGGTCATAGGTAAAAAAAAAAAAAAAACACTAAACTTCTGATTTCCTATGGGATGGCCAGTCCCATGTATTATCTATTGCTACAAGGCCTTGATTGCAAAACAAGATATGTAAATTGAAATGCAAAGTCTTTACTAAATCATTTACATTGAACTATTTTACATAATCATTTTTCTATTCTAGCTATATGTGAGATACCTACTTACAAAATGTACCCACTTAACTTTAACCTCCTTTTATATCCCTATGTGTATATAATTCTTTTCTTTATAGCCCCTATATACCATAATTAATTATGTCCTGCATGCAATGTAAAATAAAAAACTGCATTCTATATTTTCTTATTTAGGACACTTACAGTAGGAATATAGCGTTTTGTTCACTTGTGTTGTTATATCGCTTCTCACTTGAAGTTTCCAATCATTAAGCACCTTAGTAATATGTCATGATTAAAATGAATTAATAAACAATTACGTAAAACTTAACATAATTTGTTTTATAAGAAAACTTGATACCTACAATCTTGTGAGTGATAAGAATCATTATGTGGTTGGTGTTCGAAGGGATTAAACCTCAATATTTGGTCCTCCCATGGTGAAACAAGTGCAAACATCTAATGTTCTCCGTCATTGTATGGTACAAAGAATAATTTCCCTTTCAATGCTTACAAAAGATTGAGGAGTGAAGTGGTTCGCTCTCTAACATCACTATGTAGGTCTCTTGCAACACTCGAGACAAAGGTCGGCAATACGAAGTCGAAATTATGAGCCTTGCCTTGATGTTCACAATATTTCGCCAAAAAACTACAATGGAAACAATGCACTAACTTATTTGCACGTACCTCACAAATCTACTTAGATTTTAAAAAAAATAAGAATTAGGGATAGAGTTATTACCTGACTATACTATTTTACAATTCACTGCAATTTTATCAAAGGTGATGAAGTAGTAAATGTTTTCATACTCCACGTAGATAAACATTTCATTGCTAATGATTCTTTACGGTATTGGGCATTGAATCACCAACCCATCTTGTATGAAAGCATGTGCGTACAAAGCCAACTGCATCAATTTTGGAGGAATTGAAGAGAAGTTAAATAAAGGTAGGGACTTATTTGCAACAGGTTGTTTCCCAGTTGCTCAATGTTGTTCTACCTATGGTTGTGACTCTCTTGCTTTTCTAGCACATTTCTTTTTAGGGCATTTCTATCCCTCAACATCTTGAAGAGCGTGGCTAGGCACTGGACTCATCTTCATTGTTGCAACGATTTCAATTAATTTTTTTGGCCTTGCAATGAAGCTTCTAAAGGCTTCACCCATAGTTGTTGTTTCAATTGTCGAAACAAATAATTCAGCTATTTTAACTATATAGGTAGTGATGATAATATGCACGTTTTAGTCCCTAAGGTTCTTCCATTGGCTGTATTAGTTGGAAGACTCTTTATCCACGCCTTTTCACGCACAGCAAGTGTACACCTATCATTAATTCTATCTTCAACAAAGAGTCTACATTCTTGATGTTGTGTGGGCTCTTGATGATGAGGCAATAATGGTACTTCTGGAGCTTTTCGAGCTTATGCTTCATTGACGGGAGGGTTGCAGCTAGCCCTGAAGCTATTGCATTGTCAAATGGTCTCATTCATCAATTTGACACCTCATTGGGGAACAAATTTGATCACAAGATCTCGCAATTTTGCAATTTCCCATTGCATCTTCATCATTTAGGAATCAAATTTTAAAGTTGGTCGGAGGTCGAAGTATTGGAATTGCTTGATAGGCTTAGATTGACTAGCAACATGCCATGAATGTCTCGGTTTCTCTTATGCCCTTATTAATATGTCATCATAACCGACGGACTCAAGGTCCCTTGAGTTTATTGCTTTGTGTACTCATCCAGTAAAAAAATAATAAACTAAGTTATTTTTAATATGTTTCAAAAGTTATAAAATTACAAATTAAGAATTTGAATTCAATATCCAATTTCTGCACAATTTGGATTTTTAAATTGACCATCAGGACCTTGACACGATTTTGCCTACAATTCCTCTCATAGTGGTAGAACACTTGTCTTAGCTAACCATATTTTGCTATGTTTGTAACATATTAATGATAGAATAATTTATATATGTAATACGAGTAAGATAAAAACATACCGATAATTGCTCAAGCACTTGATATCCGTCTCGACCAACCATAAAACCGTATTTATTTTGTGCTTTTATATTTCTTGCACTTTCTGATAGAAGTTAGAATTTGACGAAACACCAATACTTAATAAATTCTTCCCAATCGTCATTAGTTATAGATGGGTAGTAGTATACTACCATAGGAGGCCATTTAAATACATTTTCATCGTCACCTGGGATAAAAAGGTTGGGCTTTACAAAAGTGAAGTAGAGGTTGGATCTAAACCCATTTGTAAATTCACCATAAATCTTCATAGCTTTTTTTCCTATATCACTTCTTAACTATCCTTCATAAATCTCTCTTCAAATAACATCTCTTACTTTGTCCAAATCCTTAGTTCTCTAATCTTTAATCCATATTGAAACGTGCTTTTGACTAAGGACTCCAATCCATCTACCTAATTCACTTCTGATTGTGCCTTCTTGTTGACCTTTTGCATTAAATTTTATTTCTATTCTTAATCCTTTCTTCTTTATCTGATGAACTCTTTTCATTAAAGTAGCTTTCCACTCAAAATTAACTTTGGGATTGAATTCGTTTTTTCTTCAGGCCTTGCTAACTTATTTTCTCTTGCTATATTGAGAGGATGAGACAAGTTTAGACAAGGCTAGGCCCCATTTACCAACATGCCCTCTCTTATTGTGCCACATGCGCTTGCCCTGCCGTCAGGCGCACTAACTCCACCACATGAGATTTCGTGTTTTGCCTCATGCTTGCTCCGTGCAACCCATCGCTCTTCTCCAATGTCATCTCACCAAGCAGCAAAGTCAGGCTAACCTCTACTACACTCAATTCTGGCGATCAACAAATAAAAAGAAGGCCAAAGCCTCTATTTTAGGGAATCAACAGACGCGAGGAAAAGTGCCTAAGAGTCTGAGGAACCCTATTTCTTTAGGGAATGAGCTAATTCCAAGAGGCAAATGAAAAAAAAAATGAAATAAACATTAGTTTGTTAATTTTTATTTTAGTTTTATATTTAACTATTTTATTTCTCTTTTGAGATACCATTGACAAGAATTATGGAGCTACAAAAAGGAAGAAGAAGAAGATTGGGGACGATTGAATTGTGGAACTTTTGATGACTCTATTTTGGTAATTTCTTTCTCATTTTTCTTTCCTAAAGTCTTGTATATTCTAAGAATCTTTGAACATTAGTGTTGTTTATTTTTATTTTTAATTTGATTTTTATTTATGCATTAGCTTTATGTTCTAGGCTTCTAATGGAATGAATTTTGCTTTATTTTTTCTCTATTAGATTGGTTTTTGAATATTGGAATTTATTTATTCTATTATGTGCTTAATACTCCTAGTGTTTTGATCATTCATCAGGTGTTGTCATTGGACTACATAAAATTTGAGAAATGGACTTTAGACTTAATCAATAATAGGATGACATAGGCAATTTGGGATAGGAATATATCCTTATTGTCTGTATAGTCATTATGAATGCTTGAGCTTAGTGAATTTGTTTTAATTAGTTCCTTTCGGGAATATTAGGGTTTAAATTAGCATGAATGTTCCTACTAGTTTAGCGAAAGAAACAAGTAGATAATTTTGTTCATTTGACTAACAATTCCATTAATTAAAACTAATCACTTAGAGAGTATTTTTGATTCAAACAAAGTTAAATCGGTAAAATTGGATCCCTAAAGCTTTTTTTTATTAATTTAATTTTGCTTATTTAATTTAAATTTTATTAGTTTTGTTTTGTTTTCTTTTTAATCGACTATTCAAATAATTCTAGAGTTAATATAATTTCAGTAATTAATCAAAATTAATCACAATCTCTATAGGAACGATACTCTTATTTATCATTATATTACTTGTTTTACTATATCGTGCACTTGAAATCTTTAACGAACACATATTTTTTTATTTGTAATGATTGTGATAATGATGATGAATTATTAAAAGCTTGGGTAATTGTTGATTAGAAAATTAGTTTATTTTTTTTTCAATATGTGATAATTGTGACGATGATGAATAATGAAAAAAATTGTTGATATATGAGTTTGAATGTGCATAATAATATATTGGTTAATGAGATATTTTGTTAGGATATTTTTTTTATTAATATATTCATATATTATTATTGAGATTTGATATCATTTAGACTAATGTCATGGAAAATGTAGAGGACATGTTAAAACACAACACGACAGATGTGAAATAAGGTATTGCATTATTAGTAAATAATATTTTTTTGATGTTCTCCATGATATATATATTTTGATATATATGTGCATGCAAATATCAAAAAAGTTACAATACTTACTAAAGTCTATAATTATGCAAATGAAAGTGTTCATTATACAGAGGAAATGATTATGTGTACTTGTATAAATTTTGGTTTACAATCAGTTGATAAAGTTGGATACTTTGTCTTGCTTAAGATTATGACATTGTTTATTTCAAATTTGGTGGAATAATATTATCTAAATTATAGTAATATGATGATTATTGGATAGAGACATTAATGTGTTACAACACATTAAACCTGGACCAAGATAGAATTTAATTACTTGTGTAATTCTATTACAAAAAATTAGAATTCTATCATCATTGACAATTTTAAGGGTCATACCTTAATCATGAAGTGATTAGTAAACTCACATCTATTTACTATGTCTTTTAATTGCCAATGGATGAGATCTATAAATACACGATTAAAAACGGTATATTAGAGACATAGTTATAAAACTAGTGAGGAACATTACTCACAAAAATGTAATCCACAACTCCCACAAGATAGGAAGTTAAGATAATATTCTCATGAGTATTAATTCGAGAACTTGGTTGTAAAGATCTCGATGTTTGATGTAGGATATCAAACATTACCCAAAATCCCCATTTATGATTTGTTCATAAAAAAGTCCTTCATTAGAGAATCAATGGAACTCAAGGACAAAGAAGTAATTAAAGAGGTTGCATGGAAAATTAAAAACCTAGCCTGAATTATGAATATTATTGTAGATAGTATTGTCATATGGCAAATGATTATATCAATGGACAACTTGATTGTCAACATTTGTGTTTAAGGTCTCATATAATTCTGTATATAATTTAAGAGTGCACCTTCTGTTTCTGATAGTGGTGCAAATTGGAGTTACAAATTATTATTAATTTAATCACAAGATAATTAAATTTATAAATAATAATTGGAGTGTAAATTATATATATCCATTGGGTCTCCTTGCTATCTCCACAACCTTCTTCCAAATGGGTAATGGAAATTTCTTGCCTTCTTTCTGATTTGTAGGGGCAGAATTGGAAATTCATATAGTACATCATCTGCATGGTGTGTGGTGCCAACTCTGCACTCTAGGAATGCACGTGGCATGTTTTCATGATTTGTTCATTCAAATATATCCCCTAATTTTATGAGATATGATTGTTATCAAATTGTGGAAAATATCGTTTTCAAAAGTTGAAATAGATTCTCTACGACAATTATTTATTTTACGAGATAATTAAATAATGGAGAAAAATCATGAACGATATTTATTTTAAAAGTTAAAATAAATAATATCTCAGTTTAAACCAAAATTGGATCTCGTAAAGATACTAGATGGATATAGAACTATACTAATAGAGTGTTTGGAAGGGTGGTGGGAACCGTTGGATAGAACCATGGTCTATACTGTAGCATGTGAGAGCTTTACACTGTAGCGATTTTTTTTTTGTTACCGTAGCATGTAAGAGCTTTATACTGTTTATAATTGAAAAAGTAGTGGGAACCATGGTTCCCACCACCCTTACAAACACTATGTAAATCAAATAGCTGGGACACATGTCATTCTTCTATTAGAGAGATGATAGATCACACCTAACCACCTTGTGGTAGGCATGAATTTCTCATATGAAGAATCTCATTTGAGATTCTACTCCAAGGACATAGCCAATGTATCTATAAATAACTCTTGGAGGTTCTATTTTCAATAGATTTTTCTTTAACCTTCATATAACGCCCTCTTATGGACGTCACAGGAAACTTTTCTTTTACCATTAAACAATAGTTACTGAAAAGAAGTCCAGAACAATCCAAAAACACTCAGACAATTATTTTAGGAAAAATATCCATGTTTTCTTTAAAAAGCACTTACTAGATTTACTTCATCCTCCTCGGTTAGCCCGAGGAATACAAAAGGTATTCAGCTAATTGACAACTTGTAGAAATAGTTAGTTTACAAATACAAAACACTTAACAAATATGAGCTCACATAAACATTTTAAATATTCGTAGATTCCATAAGAAACACTAACACCCTGCTAAGATGAGTTACAATGAAACAAATAACAAAATGTAATTCCTATAAAATAACCTACAAAACTAAAAATCTAGAAACTCAAATTGATACTCAATAGTAACCATAAGTCCAAAAGGAAACATCATAATTAGAAACCTCAAAAAAAAAAGTGTAGAACCTAATAAATTAATATTAAATTTTGTTTGCGTTTTAAACTCCTTTCGTGGCATGATTCCGTTTCCAATCTCACACTCCTTGCATAATGCCCGTCCTTGTCCTCTATCCTAGTCATATTGGCTTCAACCGTTTATCTATAACATGATTGAAAACTAAGTAACCATGAGCTTGGTAAGTACACTTTCTTATCTCGCAAAAGAAAACATTTCATAAAGCTTGGGATGAAAACACAATCACAACATAATAGCACTGTTGTATCGCATAAAATGAATCTTTAAACATGGACGTTTATAGTGTAAAAAGTTTTTTGTATCAATAGGGAGATGAGTTTTTGAATGATTGAAAATTTTGGGTTTAAAACGACAAAGGAATGTTTCAAAACAAAACTTAAAAAAAAAACAAATATTTTTTAGAATTTTAATATAAAATTTGAAGAAATAAAATAAAAATGGTAAAACTTCGAGAGTCCCTTGTATGTTTCGTAACTGATATGAATTTTTCTCTAAATAATTATTTAAAGCATTTGATTTATTCTATCTTTTCTCATTAATTGGAAGCACTTTTACTATTTCTATAAGTCAAACTAAAGCGATAATATAGCAAGCTATAATATACTAATGGTTTTCCTATAAAAACTAGCAAAATAATCATCACTCACTAAAGATTTTGTACTCTAATTATGAAAATTATAACCGTTATCACTACACGTATAATTAATGTAATTTTAAGATAGCAAAAATATAAGAACAAATCAAAATTATTATATTTATATGGATTAAATTTTAACATTAATTTGACAGCACCTTATCTTATAAATTATCTAAAATTGACAACAAAATAAGTCATATTGCAGTAAAAGATATTCCATAAAATTTATTATTATTCATTAATAATAATAATAATAATAATGCAACAAAAATAAATTACATAAACAAAGCATGACTGAATTTATGTAAAAATGGGCAACATAACAACACTAACAATAATTACTAAAAACTTGAAAAATATAATTTATTCCATAAAAATATAAACATTCTAAAGTAGATATAGAGTTGAAATTCATACCAAAATACTATGGATATAAGATCATCTCTCTGCCTCGCCAAACTCTCTATACTAATTTAAGCATTATTTTAATATTAAAAGTAGGGTCAGAGGAGTATCCTAACAACATCTCTTCCTAAAAGGGGTTACTACTGAGTCTTTGACTCAGCAGTTGAGAAAAGAAAGAACTGAAGAAAGGGCCAAATGTCCATGTAAACATAAGGTGGAGATTTTTACTATTACTAATATTTTAATAATATTTTTTTATATATTTTATTCTATTTTAATTTTAATTTTTATCTCTTGTTTTATTTTTTTATTGTCCCCTGGTTGCGTCCTTGTAGGATGCAATTGAGAAATGAATGATTTTTTCCATTCTTTGTGCTGATTGCGTTGAAGTTTGTGAAAAACAACTAGGACCGAGAGGCATGATCTGAACCATTAATTGAGTGACGTTATGCTGATTGAACGGGCACAAAATCACTCGCAAATGAGATGCGCTACACTAAATCAAGGACTAAATCAAAGAAAGTGGAATTCACGTGGATGGCCCAGATCGTTTTGATGGTATTATCGAGGTTAAAAATCTAGGACTAAGGGTGATTGTTCCTTTTCTATAGCTAAGTCTTCTTGTTCTTCCTCCTAACATTTACTCCTCAAAATATGTAGGTTCCAAATGTTCCTTTTCTATGGTTAGGTCAATTGTTTCTTCAAAACCTAAATAATCTTCTTCAAACAACTCAAGTGGCTGCTTAATTAGTTCAACAAGTTCTTCTAAGTTACAACTTTGTGCTAAGGTATCTTTGGCATGGATGGTTTCATTTTGTTTTACCTTCGACATTAATTGACACAAAGTAGTTTTTGTTTCCTCTTGGTCTTTTTGTAGTTCTCTTAATTTTTTTGATAAATTTTCTGTAATTCTTTCTGAGATTTCTATAAATTTTGCTTAGGTCTCCTTAAACTTCCCTTTTTCAGATTTCCTGAAGAATTTTTAAGTTGAAAGGACAATTCTGAAGTTTGGGTGTTAGGCTAAGGTTTTGAATTATTCTCTCTTCTTACATTGTTCCTTCTATTTTTCATCCAATAATCAAATTTGGCTATGTCTTCAATCATGAAATAGCTTCGTCAACTCTTTGTTGGTAAAAAATGGTGGTACCATATCCTCTTTCTACTAAATTTCTTGTTTTAAGACTTAATCTATCTGTGAAAACTTCTAACAGATATTCCTAGAAAGACCATGGTGAAGGTACCTATCTAGCAAGTCTTTATATATTTACGAAGCACTATAAAATAGTTCCAAGTGTTTTTGAGAAAAACTTGTAACAAAATATTAATGAATTTCCCAAAACATTTTTTTTATTTTTTTAATGTTTCAAATTTTTGAAATTCTTTGAAGAAAATTTTCAAGCTAAATAATGCTGGATTAATCGGATTCCTAGATCATTAGGAGATCACACCGGACACACTTAGAATTCCCAACTTTCTTAGGTAAGAGTTTTAGCTTTGTAGTTAGAGGATTGAGTCCTAACAATACGCTTTTTTGATAGAATCCAAAATATTTTGTGATTGCCTAAACTTACAAAAACAAAAGACAAGATGCTAAGCTTTTCCTGATCCAGAACAAATAAAGTAGTGAGTGAAATACGTCTACCCTTTTTTCAATTTTTAATTTTTGTATTTTTAATTTCTTTAATTTTTTTAATTTTTTCGAATAATAAGCACACTAAGCAAAACATGCAATTAATTAAAATAATATTTACAAAGGATAAGGATATTTTCCTGCTAACTTTTGCAATCTAACAAAGCGATGGCACCTTCCCTGTAATTGCGACAGATTTTTGTTGTATTGCCCAAAATGATTCTTTAAAAGCAGGCGTTTATAGTGTAGAAAGGTTGTCGTATCTACAAGAAGATAGATTTTTGCAAGATTGAAAATTTTCGGTTTAAAATTACAAAGGAATGTTTTGAAACAAAACTTAAAAGGAAAACAAATATTTTTAAGAATTTTAAAATAATCTAAAGTATTTGATTTATTCTATCTTTTCTCATTAATTGCAAGCACTTTTATTATTTTCATAAGTCAACCTAAAGCGACAATATAACAAGCTATAATGCAGTAAGGGTTTTTTTTTATAAAAATGAGCAAATAATCATCTCTCACTAATGATTTTATGCATTAATATGAAAAGTATAACTGTTGTTACTACAATTATAATTAATATAATTTTAATATAGAAAAGATAATAACAAATCAAAATTATTATATCTAAAGAATAAATTTTTACATTATTTTTGGCAGCATTTTATCATATGAAATATCTAAAATCGATAACATAACAAATCACACTGTAGTAAAAGGCATTCCTTAAAATTTATATCATCTTATTATTATTAATACTAATTGTGCAACACAATTAAATTACATAAATAGAGAATGTTTGAGTTTCTATAAAAGTAGGCTGCGTAACAACACTAACAATAATTACTAAAAACTTGAAAAATATAATTTATTCTATAAAATACAAATATTACAAAGTAGATATAGAGTTAAAATCCATACATACGCATACAAGATCATCTTTCTGTCTCATTAAATTCTCAACACTAATTTAAATATTATTTTAATATTAAAAGTGAGACCAAAAGAGTATCCTAACAGCATATCCTCTCAAAAGAGTGCTATTGAGTCCAAGACTCAATAATTGATAAAAGAAAGAACTAAAGAAAGGGGCCGAAGGGGGCCAAATGGCCATGCAAACATAGAAGGGGAGAGAGGGTTTTATAAGGGAAGATCTTTACTATTATTAATATTTTAATATATTTTAATCTATATTAATTTTAATTTTTTTTTCTTTTTTTATTGTCCCCCTGTAGCATCCTTATACGGTGCAATTAAGAAATGTATGATTTCTTCCATTCTCAATGTTGATCAGTACTCAACACTGGTGTGATTTGATATAGATCATGTACGGCGCATGTAAGTGACGAATACGTTTGGAACGTCGGATGCTTTGATTGAGAGAGATCCAATGGCTCGAGTTTGTTCAAAACAACTGGGACCGAGAGGAATGATCTGAACCATTGCTTGAGTGGTGTTATGTTGATGAAACGGGTATGAAATCGGGCACAACTAAGAAGCACTACACCGAATCAATAGCTAAATCAGAGAAAGTGGAATCCACATGGACGTCCTCGCCCATTTCAACGGCAAGATTGAATGACTCTCATTCCGCTAGTGTCCTGTCCTTTAATTTTGAATTTCTTTTTAATTTCTTGTACATTCCAAGTTCTTTTTGTCCTTTTTTTTTTTTTTGTCATTTTACTCTGTTTTTCTTTAAATTTTAAATCTAAAATTTACAAAAACACTAAAATTAATTATTTTATAAATAAAATTTTTAAAATTATTTATTTTATAATTAAACACATAAAACATACTAAAAATAAATAAAAGTTTCTAAAATTAACAAACCTTAAAAAATATATTATCTAAGACTCAAAAATATTATTAGAAATTACTAAAAATATAATTAAACATATTTATAAGCTAAAAACTTATTTACAAACACTTTCAAACTCAAAATAAAGTTACGATACATTATTTTACGGCTTTAATTATTTACAAACTATAAACATATTTAACACACCAAAATGATTCTAAAAATTACCAAGATATTATCAAACACATAACACACTAAAAACATATAATTAGATAGATTTACACAGTAAGGTACAAATATACTTATTAATACGAAAGTGCTACAAATTAGAGGATTTAACAAAAAATTAAAATATAAATAAATGATTTAAGCCTTGTAAAATGTATACTTTTACAGTCTCATCAAGTGCATATGTATGTTCTCTATATAGCATATGTTTTCTTGATTTCTATATTAAACATGATTCATTTTATTTTCCTAGCATTGCACCACATACATAAACATAGTTGTATGAGAGGAGTGCGGTACCAAATCCTAAACCAAACATAACAAATCCACCTTCTAGGACTATTCATCTAGTAGGACAAATATAAACATGGGGTGTACAACACTTTATTTATATGATACATATATATATATATATATATATATGAGCTTATTATAAATCATCATAAAAAATTTGTTATACATTCTTGTTCCAACAAGAGTTTTCATAAGAAGAGAATATATAAAACCAAAAGTTTAAAATCATCATAAAACATATGTAAAACACCTTTTCATAAACATTTATCATGTTGCAGGTGATAATGTACTTACTTAGCGTTTAGCTTACTTAACTTTTACTTATGTGACGTAGCCGCGGTCCTTGATGTGCTTGCCAGCTCATGCCAATCATTCACAATATACATGAAATTAATATCCATATTCAAAAAATCATTTAATACAATATTACATTATCCAACACAATTCTTAATCAAATTAAACAACTCTGAGTCACAAACATGCACTTAAAGCTAAGAAATATAATGGTGTAAATTTTAACCTTTAAACACATAGATAATTTAATCTTAGATATATGCGTGATAAAAGTGTAAAACCTCTTCCATAATAGAGCTAATATATAGAGTCATCAACCAAATATTTTTTCTCTTGAAAATATTAATTCAAAACATAATTTCAAATTTTACAAAACAACCTAACAAGTCTGCCAGTCACAAAACATGATGAACTTCAAGCATTCCCCATTGTTAACCCTATATACAATTCATGCACGTTCAGAGGGTGAAAATTTGTAGGAACAAAGTTACCACATATGTACAATGCTTGGAATTTTCTCTAGCCATAAAAATGTCATTTGACAATGAAAGAAAATTTGCTAGCACACATTTAGCAGTGAGCAATCCTTGTTCAAAATGATAGACTAAATAAATTATGCTATAAAATAATTTATCAAAATTACCATATATATTAGACACACAAACTCATAAGATATCCAAAAGTTAGCATAAAATAAAATTAGAATAATTCAAAATACTCCTTTGAACTCAAAGGCAATAATAACTTTAGACTTGTAAAGCAGTGAACACCTTCAATCAAGATTTTCTATAAAATCAAATATAATTGATATGGTCCTAAAATTTTCATGTGACATGGGTAACGTATAAATAAACATCAAGAAAATCATTAAAAACACAATTTAGATATGATTTTCAATTTTTCAAATCTTGTAGAACGCATCATGTAGATATTGAGAAACACTAAGCACTCGTTGAACAACAAATTTTCTCTCAAAACATATACATGATATGAAGCTGAAAATTTATACATGTATAATTATATGTCACCAATGACCTACAAATTTTCATAGAATCATTAGATTTCATTTGACAATTAAAATGAACCTCACAAAATGCACTTAAAAATCTGTCAGCATAAAACAATCAGTGAGCATTGCTCATTCTTAAATTCACATTAATTAAAATATGCTTAATAAAAATTTATGAAAATTTCCAGTCATTATTAATATATAAATGCACAACATATCCAAAAATTGGAATGAAATGAAATCAGTTTAATTCTACACACTAATTAGAATTTTAGAGGATATTTTTATTGACATCATGAAATAAATATTAAAAAAAATATTATAAATTTATACAAAACTTGTACAACCCTAAAAAATAAACATAAAATGAAGTTCATGAAATTAAACATTCCTAAAACTTAAAATCACAGAAAACATATTCATGACATATCACAAAATATCATAGACTGAAACAAAACCACATGTTCGAGTATAAACACATATGTCAAAATCCAAACCCTAATCATACCAAACACATGTAACTATAAATGTATATTTATTAACAAAATCCAAACATCAAACACATAAATAAAATCATACTTAGTGTTCTTGAATTTTTGAGAGAGAAAACTTTTAAGAAGATAAGACTCCAAAATAAATGGTGCGTGAGCCTTAAGGAAGAAAAGAGAACATAAAAGTACAAAAAAAAAAAAAAAAAAAAAAAGATGGAAGGAAAAAAAAAAGTGATAGGAACACTACATGTGCATGAACCCAAATATTTACATACATAAATAAGCCTAGTCTTAAGTTAAATAAGTTTTGTTATTTTTTTTCTCTTCTTTTTTCCCCCCTCTTGAAACACAGCATATGCCGTGTATCCTTCTTTATCTTGTCAACCAATAAACGGCGGCAAAACTTTCCTTTTAAAATATTTACATTATATATAATATACTTTATATAACTTATTTCTTTTTTTTTTTCCCCTTAAAAATGGCAAGTGAAACTTGTCGTAAATCTTTTCAGCAAACTCTTATATTACAAAATTCTCTTTGCCGTTTTTCTTTTTCTTTAGAACACGGCAGTTTTTCTATATATATATATATATATAGTTTTCAATAGTTACTCTATATATATATATATATATATAGTTTTCAATAGTTACTCTTTTTTTTTTTTTGTAACCATATGGTTGCAGACAAATTTGTAAAACTATGTGTATGCTTTAATTGTATTTATTGATGTGCTTTCTCAATTTTATCAAAGAAAATTGTCTCCGAAACATACCATTTTTTGCAACATTTTACAAGATTCACATCCCATTCCAACCAGCATATTTTTCCTCCAAATTCTTTTTCAGCATTTTACTAGCAAACACTCGCATATAATATATATTTGTGTTTCTACAAAGTGGGAAGCAGTTTAAAATTTCTGGCTGAAAGAAAGAGAGTGTCACGGCCCGGGACCCGAGAGGTGATGTAGCGGGTTAATTAGTTTACTTAAGTCAAATTTATTAAGTTAAATGTTCATTATTTTAGAGAATTAGTTAATTAATATAAATGTGATAGATTTAAAAATTTTTAAATAAATATTTATAATAATAAAACCAATAAGATAATGTAAGATGATAAAATAGGAAAGAGAGAGGGAAATATGCATTGGGTCCCACCAAGCCTACAACATGTACATATATATAGTATTGATTAATTAATACTAATAACCTACTCGGGGTCTTCTATTACTTGCGAGTCCGGTTGATGGACTTTCGTCGAACCTAAGCTGGATTCCACCTAGAGGGGAAGGGTTTGAAAACATGTAAAAAGTGAACGAAAAGCTTAGTAGGATTAGGTTATAAAAACATTTAACTTTGAATATAAAATTCGTTGTTTAAGAAAATATTTAAAAAATGGAATTAAATAAATAAATGGATAATTAAATTCAATAAAATCAATCTTACCGAAAACCATTTATTGTTTGACCAAAAAGGATATTATTATATTTTCTTGGGCAAACCATATGTATCACCACCGTAGTAGTCCAGCTGGGTTTTGGGACCTGCCCCCAAGGTCGCACTCAACACGACCCGATCTTTGATTATGACGTCATGCCCATCTATGCATTTCTATAGTTATTAAAAATCTCATTTGACTAAGTGTATTCATTTATATTCATTATGCAGTCCATTATGAAAATCTCCTCATTCTACTGTTTATGAAAACAACTGATAAAAATCTTTTTCAATCATTTATTGAAAACATTTTGATAAAAATCATTTTGTGGCCAAAACTATATAAAAACTTGGCTACTAAGGAAAGAGGTAAAAGTTCTACTTAAATATCCACGTTGATGTCCAACACTGTAGTCCCAATCCGCTATACGTTAGCTTCACAAAACTACAGACAACCTCAAATATAAGCTAAGTTTATCAATATCTAGCATAGGATATCATACTCTACTAAGCTATCTCATGGTGTTTTAGTGTACCATTTGTGTTTATAAAATCATATTATGAGGTTAAAATCTCAATTTGGGTTTAAATTAGGAAAAATGGGTGAAAAAAGACAGATTTTTACAAAGTCCGATAGGTCTGCTAGTTTCTTTGGTCCGGCCTGCTGATCTGTGCAAGCCTACCATCAATCAGGATTAGCCTATAGAACTATTTTCAGGTTCGGCCTGCTGAAGGTATGAGTCAGGCCTACCAGACTCATAAATTCGGCCTGTCAAATTAGAAAATTCTGAAATTTTCCAAAATTTGAGTCTCGGCCTCCCCGAGCTCAAATTCTCATTTTTAACCTATTTTCTCAATTCCCAAGCATACAAAACATTCATGCATGATAGAATAACATAATAGAACACTTTTAAACTAATTTAAATAAGATTTACATATAAAATTTCAAAGAAATCCAAAAATGAGAAAAATAAAAAAACTTGATTTAAATCCGTTTTTCATTAAACTAAGCCTAGATTCTAGATAATTTGAGTCTTGCTAACTTCGATTTAAGGTTTTCCAAGCTCAGATGAGCACGGGTTTCAAAACACAAAGAAAATAGAAAAATTGACAAAAGTTTAGAAGTTTTGAAAATTTAGTAAACCAACCTTGAATTCAAGCTTTGAATCGTGTTTATAGAAGCTCAATCTCGTTTCCTAGCTTCCAACCTAGCTAAGAATCAAAGCTGACAGTGAGAGGGACGAGAGAGAGAGCATGGAAGAGAAAGGGAGGGAGAGAGTGAGATGAGTGAGAGTGAGGAGAGAGAGGGGGGAGATAAATAGAGAGAGGAAAGGTGGTTTGTAACAAAAAAACCACATTCAACACATTAATTTAAAAAAAAGGACATATTTGGTATTTAACAAATTCTTTTGTTTTAAAATTTAAAATAACAAACAAAACAAATAAAAATGATTACAAGTGATTAAAAATAATTACAAGTAACTTTAATTTGAAAATATCATAAAATATTTAATTTAAGTTCAAATTACAATCTTGGCACATTAATATATCATGCTATACATAAATTCCACTTAATTAATTTCGAGATGTTATATAGAGAAACGTACTACGTACATACGTATTCTAAAGCCATTATACACGAATCACCTTGTAATCAATTTCTTGATTGTTCTTTTGCAACAGAGATAATTTGTAGTAAAAAGTTTTTTAAAAGAAAGTAACAGTACGTTTTCACAAAGCCTTAAAAAAAAAAAGTTTTCACAAAGCAGGGATAGCAAAGAAAGTGAAATTCTTCTCTTTCTTTATATTACAAACAAATTTTTGTAATCAGCTTGTTAGACTAAGATTAGTTGACCGCCGCCGTTGGTTTCCATAGGCAATGGTAGCGATCAGCCTCCATCTTCCCAATAAACATTGCAAATATTTGCGTGACGCATGAAGCTCGATTTTCAATTCATTCCTTAGCTGGAACTGCAGAATATTTTTCCCCAATTTTATTGCTATGAGAGCAAGCTGTTTGGGTCTTTTTAGGAGAATCAACATGACCCAAATGAGAAGGCCACTTCCCAACTCTCAAGTTCGATAAATATCTACCCAGATGAGAAGGTCAAGTCTCGAGTCCGTTTATCGTTCTTCACATTTTAGAACCTCTGCTCCTATTGTATTTGCTTGCAAAGGTTCCTTACTTTTTAGCAGACTACTGTGTAGCCACCTGCTTCGCGAACGTGTGAATTGCATGTGAAGATTGTTTTAGTTGATCTGTATTGTTTAGTCAAGGTTTTCATAGTTTGAATAACATCCAAACAAATAAAATTGTTCATTTATATTCAAAAACTATGTCGGAACACTGTTTCAAAGCTTTATATACCGTCTTTGTGGCATGTTGCATTATGGCTTTCAACACATTCAATTCTTATATTAATATTTCAATTATTTACTCAACTTACAGAAAGTGATTACGCTTACCAATGATGAAAACTCGAGAACACTATTAGCTTATATGATATACAATTTATTCCAAACTTGTCTTCGTTCATTCCATGATAAATGCCTTAATACTAGAGATGTTCACGAAATCTATAAATTTATAATATCTGCCTGATTTAATCTAATCCGAAGGTTTTAGATTAAATTAAAAAGAGTTTTGGATTGGTTTTAGATTGAAAAAAATCCTAATTTGAAAGTTTTGGATTGGATTATAGATCGAAGAATTTTCAATCCATCTAATTCACTAATTCAAAACCTTATATATATTTATTTATTTCATAATTTTAATAATATATATTTAAATAAAACATTTTTTTTATCTAAAAAACATTTTTTGCTGCCCTTCCCCTATTGGATCTCCATTTACTGATCCAAAATTAGAAGATATTGAGATTTGTGCAGTTGATTCAGGTAAATTCTAAACTACAAGATTAATAATTACACGCTATGTCCTTTCTTTTATAATTTATCTTGTTTATTGCTTTTCATTTTTTTTTTCAGACAACTCTTGTATTATTTCAGATTCAAAAATGAATGAAGTTGAAATGCATTAAAGTATTAAGGGCTGTTGATGATAAACAATAATTTATTTTAAGTTTTTTTTTTAAGAAGACTTAATTTTAAGTTTTATTGAAGACAGTTTATTTTAGTGATTGGTGATAACAAATTTAACTTTATTAAGCTATTTTATATTATGGATTGTTTATTTTAATATTTGATGTTGAAAAAATTGGCCTTCAATATTCTTTTTTTAAAATGTCATAGCTTAATTTGCAAATCCGTGAATCCAATCTGAAAGTTTTAGATCGGATTGCTAATTAAGATTTTCTTAGTCCGAAGGTTTTAGATTGGATTATGAATTGAGTTAAAATTCGCAAAATCTAATCCATAAACAACCTGGCCAAATACAAAGAAATTCATAATATATCACCCAAACAGAAGTAATAGATAAACCATGACATGTATTTATTCACAATAGCGTAATTCTTAAGATAATTTTCACATAACTAATATGTTTATAGCAAAATTATACTTAAAGGCCAAAAAATAAAAATAAGAAGTCCATAAGTAATACCGAAAATCGTTTGTAGCCAGAAGAATTTTCAAGCACCACAGATTGATCTGTAATATCTCGGTTCAACAAGAACGGCTCATTAGAGATTGTTCACAAAAAGCCACCTAACTTGTGTTTCACTTTTAGAAAACCATTAATAGCATTATAAGCTTGTAAAGATAACAAACTATGCATTTTAATTTCATATAGTAATCATAATAAAAACTGTGTAATCACAATTCAGGCGTATGTAATAACAATACTTATTATTGTTTGGTTCAACGTATCAAAAGCAATAAGGATTCATATGGACATCATTTATTGTCATATCAATAAACGACTATTTAAACTGATAAATGAATGAGAAATTTGCTTTATTGACAATCTTAGAATGTGAAATTAGCAAAATGACCCTTCATTTTTACATAAAATGCGATATAGTATGGGATCCGCTGTTAAAAAGCCGAGTCATTTTGCAAATACAATTTTTAGTAAGTTACTTTACAATTTAGTTTTTCTCTCTTCAAGTCATTCTGCAAATGGACTCCGAATGAACCGAGCAAAATACAAGATGCCTTCTTGCAAGGTGCTTGATGTAAAAAAGGAGGACTTTTTCCAAACAAAATTCTTACAAGGTCACTTCACAAATTAGAGTTGCCCTCTTTGAGTCATTTTACAAATGTATTTTGAATGAACAAAGCAAAATTATAAAAAAAAAAAAAGGAAGAGACTCAACTCTCTAATACCAAATTGACAGCAAGCCAACGAGGAGAAAATACAATGTTACACGTGCTCAAGAAAAAATCTCATGTGATTGGAGGAAACTCAACTAGATAAAAAAAATGTAGCTGATTCAAATAAAAGTTGCAGGTTCAAAACACATCCAGATATCGAAAGCACATTCCCTGCAACAATTTCGAGCAAAATCAAACAAGTACATAGTTATAAATCTAGAAAATTGTTTCTGTAGCAGCAGCAATCATCAATCCATATTAATTAGTAGAAAAATGCCTTGAGAAAAGGGTTTGATTCCAACTTCAATTCGAGGTCCATAGACCTGCAAACGGTACAAAATAAACTAAATGTTTGTATATGCAACAAATATCATAGAAGCCTGAGAAAAAAAAAGAAAATCAAACGGAGACTCGCCTCAATAATTGAAGATCAACATGAGACCAGAACACCTTGAAGCCTAATGAAACAGGTGCTTAATTCAAAAAATGAAATCGCGAGAATAGAAAGCACAAGCCAAAAAATGGACGGAATTCCAAGAGTAAATAGTGTTAGAACAAAAAATTGTGATGAAAACCATCACCAAGGATTATTCATGTCAAATCATTAAGAATATTAATAAGATGCAGAAGCTAACCTGAATCTATTGATTGAATGTGATTCTTGAGTCTTTTGGTTGAGAATCTTTCAAGTCTTATACGTAAATCCTCCTTTACTGAATGCTCTGTAATTTCTCTGTAGATGGAGACAGAAAAATAATGTACGTACTGACTTGGGACCACAATCCTTTTATATAATTGCTAAAACCTAGCAATTATCCTTAATTACTAATTTAGCCTATCATAAAATTAGTAATTATATTTTTGGTCTCTACGCATAAAAAGCTCACACTTAATGATGCATTAAAAGCCTAAAACCCAAATTGATCACTTTAAATTGGACAACTTTATTGATAGCTTTTAATTTACATTTATTAAATATATTAGCCTATATATTGGATTTGGATCCAACAAATAGGCCACATTTTCCAAGCTTAATGAGACCCAACTGACTTTATTTCCCTCTCTTGTTTATGTTGAATCCTGGCTTCTAAACATTTTCGCCCATGCTCCTTCATTAATTTGGGTAAAAGTGGCCTATTAACTCTTCCTGCTTCCTTCTCACTTCCTTCACATTCTCATCAATAGTATGACATAATGATCATCAATTTAACAACACGAACCAGAAGAACATTATTATCTACTCGACACAGAAACAGAGGCAAATATGAAATAACAAAAAGTAGTGAGACTTGAATTTCCTTTTGCCTTTATTATTATTTTTTTTTGTGAAGCATGCAAATGCAATTAAAAGACTGCAAAAACTAAGAGGTCGGGAAAAAAAGACAATAGCGAGTTGAAGTAGGCACGAAATCTCCATGTACCTCTTAAATTACGTCTCCAACAAATAGAAATATAGAAAATATATGTGATAACATAATTAGTCAATAGAATACTTTGCCATGTTTCATGACTTCAGCGAGAGAAGTTCGAAAGAAACTTCCATACTTTGAGTATAGAGGTACACCTGTGTCTATGCATACAAGATAAGAAAGAGCCAGAATAATAGTTTTTGGATAAACAACTTCTTCAATCTTATTCCAGTCACACAGCGACAATCAAATCTAATCAAATCAAGAAATCAAAATGCAAAGGAACGGCCTAATCAGCACGCATGTCCCATGAGCTATAACAACCATACAATAGGGGAAAAAAAAAATCATCATGTACTGGGTGACTGATAATTTTCTTTTTGCATTCATCATATATTGGGGCAAATTGTGTCTCAGAAATTCTAGTGATTTGAATGCCTAATCCTCATCCATATGCCAGCATTAAATATACAATAATTAAAGATTATGCTAAGTAATTTACGAATGAATTTTATAAGTTAAATTTTATGCTAAAAAATTTAACAATTTAAGGAGCAATCTTGGCATCAAGAAAATTATTGTTTAAATCTGATTTTTATAATAAATTGCATAAGAGTAAATATACGATTTTTAAGGTTAAAAATAAGTCGAAAGTTTAAATGTTGCAGAATGTGTTGCAACAGACTTTAAAACAGAAATGCAGTTTAAGAAAAATGTTGTATGGAAATATAAAAATTACACGGTATAAAAGTAAAGCAGTATAGGAATTATACTGCATAAAGTTATACAATGTTTGAATTAGGCTGCATAAAGTTAAGAAGTATAGATATTATACTGTCTGGAGGATGTGAATTAGTATGCAAAGTTGTGGGACCTTATAAATTGTGTAGGAAAGTATACTGACAGTATGAGAAATATACCGGTAGTATAGAAAAATATTATCAATGTAAATTTAGATAGTATAAAAAGGTGAAATGGGATTCACTTGGTGCCATCCAAATGGTTTAAAATTTTCCACATGTCTATCTTTATGGCCAGTTTTGAAGTTATGGAAGAGACAAGTTTTTGTTATCAAATAAGCCCCTAAATTAAGTTATTTTCACAATTAAGCCTTTAAGTGATAAGATTAACCAAAGTGCCACTTTTAAGGTGGGAAATTGACCACATCTCCCTCTAGGTAGAACCAGTTTTGGGCCAAGTATTGGGGAAAATTTTTATTTCATTTTAGTCCCTAGGATGGTGGCTTTAATGTTGGCAATAGCTTAAGTGAAAAAGTACACTTTCTTTTTCCATCATTTTTGCACCATGAAGAACAAAAAGAACCCATTTTCTCTCTAAGGAAAACTGGCCACTCCTTCCTATCTTTCTCTCCATATTTTGCTAAAATACAACCTCAAGTCCATTTTAAAAACAAGTTCAAGTGTTGTGGATCAAGAAAAAGTAAATTTTAAGCATCAAAGAGGAGAATCAAAATGCCTGAAAAAACTTGGGACATAAAAGCCGACTAATATAAGGAAAAAGGGGAAATTGAGAATGCTTTGTTATTTACACGTACTATCCCCTTTGGGCACCTAGTGGCCCTTAGGGATTTCTTTGCATCTTCCAACACTTGAACCCAAGACCTTCTTATTTATAAGGTTCTTAAGTAAAATGTTGGTAGTAATTGAACCATTTTTATTGCAATGCCTCAAACCCCCATTGGCCTACCTACGGGACCTCGTCATAGTTGGGTCTAATGCTCATTGCTCATATGTACTGTCCCTTTTGGGCACCTAGTGCCTTAAGGGATTTCACATCTTAAAAAACTTAAACCCAAGACCTCCTTGCTTATAATTTCTTAAGTCAAAGGTTGGTACTAATTAACCTTGAAGATTAATTAGTACCGACATTTGACTTAAGAACCTTATAAGCAGGGAGATCTTAGGTTCAAGTGTTGGGGGACGCGAAGAAATATATGAGGGCCACTAGGTGCCCAAAAAAGACAGTATGTATGAGTAACAAGTATACGACTCGACTATACCGGGGTCCTGCTAGGTGGGTCTATGAGGGTTGAGGTGGTACAACACAAGAGTTATGTTCAACTAAGTCTCAAACTTCACCTATGGCATGAAGCAAATGATTTTTAAATGCTTTAAAAGTGCCAAAAATATGTTTGTATTAAGTATGCATAATGTTTTTACAGACGAAGCACGATTGCAATAAGTTGCATTTGCTATGTTTAATGTTTTAATACTAAGTTATAGCATATGATATGTTTAGCATTTGATGTTGGAAAAAAAGTACATAGTGAAATTTTAAAAAAATTTTATACCAAAGTATTTTTTAAAACACAAGTTTGACACACTATACGCATAAATTAACTAACCTTATAAATGCAAAAAAGCTCCCACAATCCATGAAGAGTATAACGTTTTAAAAGAGCCTCAACCAACTGGTCTCTTTGCTATTCTTTATCCATGATCAGAGTGCGTGTGGGCACACGTCGTTTAGCCTTTCCCTAGTGACTCTCCTTTTAACCAATTGAGAAAAACCGAAAGCTATAGTTCATGATTTGTGAACAACAGCTCTCTGGGGAGTTACAGAGTCTCACTGGCAAAGTCTTACTCTAGATTTCTCAATTGATCTAAATAACAATGAGTATCACTTCCCTTTTTATAGAAGTTGGGCTCAGGAGTCAGTCCTTATTAGATAAGGCCTCAAAAATTTGAATTAGAATCAAATCAGGCTCAATATCTAATAAAATCAGCGTGAAAACACTTGATTTATTTCCCGCTCGATTGGTAGGCCAAACTTGCTCCATCGGTATGCCAAACTTAAAGATCTGCCTACCAAACTTTCGATAAATGATCCCTACGAATCTTTATTTTTCATCCGAGATTCTTGGGATAGAGCCTTGGTTTTTATTCAAATAAACCAATAGAGAAGTTATCTGATTAAAATAGTCATATCTAGAAAATCTCTAGGAAAATAAAGATTCCTAATAATTCGAGAAGTTTATCTTGAATTAATTCAAAAATTAATCTAACTGATAAACATACATAAATTATCTGATCTTGATAATTCAATAAGTTTATCTTGAATTAATTTATTCACAAAATTAATTCAACCGACAAATAGACATGAATAATCTGATTCTATCAAATTTCAGCCAAACTGATAATTTGACACAAGTCACCAATTATTAGAAAAGCACGTCGTATCATTATAGGATTTTATGAGTTAGCAAAGAGGACCTGATGGACCTCTATAGTTCAAGCTCCTGATAATCATGAAACACAATATCCTAGATATACATTTCATAATTATCAACTCTAACGCTACTCCATTAAAAGCTTGGAGCTGCACTCTCGAACTATATAGAATTACGAAGCCTGTATAGCTAAGTCTTCATGACATATCATAATGTATCGTATCCCTATAGGATTATCTATAATCAGCTTAAGGAGAAGTTCTGTCTTACCTTCTCGATTATTTTTCTCTTATGTTCCATATCTCACTATCGAAAAACTTACCATCTAAAGACGATACACTATTTGGTTACACCTATGTATCCAAATGGTTGAGCGCTTCAGTTTTTCAATTACAGGATAACGCATAAAAGAGGATATCAACTACTCTTAAAGAGGAGCTATGTATTCCATATCTATGAATAACAGGTCTATATCATCAAGTGTCATGCCTCCAACGTATCAGCATTCATACCACTATTAAAATGTGGATGTCACCGTTTGGTACATCAAAAGACAGAAGTCAAGACAATGGGCCTATTATTCATCTCAAGATTAAGATATAATACATATGATTATCTAAATTGAATCGATTTGCCGAGACAGAATTATTAACCGAAATTAATTCACTTTATGTCTTGATCCAACACATTATCACCTATGACAATGTACCAATGTTTCTACTCACAGAGTTCACCTCCGATGGTCAAGATAAACCATCTCCCATTAGGGATATAGACAACATAACAATCTTTACATGAATAAAGCCCCCAACTTTATTTCTTTGATTGCAGATCTAATGATTTAGACTGTCACCTTAAAAATTGTGTCTTCCGCATAATTCGTCGATCATATGCCTAATTCTTAAAGGTTTAGATCGACAGTCTCAGACTTTTGTTTGCTTAACATATATTCAACAAATATGAATGCAAAGAGGACAAGATTTGGTATATAAATAATAAATAAATTCTTTATTGATAAAAATGTCTCCAAAAACATATTACATTTTTACTCCTTAGGGCATAAATGTCCAACAATCTCTCACTTGCACTAAGAGAGTAAATATGACAAATCTTGCATCCTTATAACTTTCACATGCCTTTCAAAGACTCTTCTAGTAAGTGTCTTCGTGAACAGATTTGCTAAATTATCCTTTGACATGATTTTGCATACAGCGACATGCCTGCCTTCAACAAAGTCCTTTATCACATGCTACTTTCGATCAATATGCTTACTCTTCTTGTGAAATATTAGCATTAGCTACCACTGTACTGTTATCACAATATAGTGATACCGCCTTGTCCATACCAGGAACTACCTCAAGATCCCTAGGAAACTTGCGAAGCCACATTGCCTCTGTCGAAGCACCACTAGCTGCCACATACTTGGCCTCCATTTTGAATCCAAAGTGCAATCTTGCTTCACACTTCTCCAACTGATGGCACTGCCACCCAGAATGAACACAAAACCAAAAGTTGATCTCCTAGAATCTAAATAGGATTGGAAATCTAAATCAGTGTATCCTAGAGGAGTTAAGTCCTCACCCAAATACACAAGCATATACTCTCGAGTTCTTCTTAGGTACTTGAAAATATGTTTGATTGCAACCCATTGGTTTGGTCTTGGATCTGCTTGAAATCGACTTACAATTCTGACAGCATAACAAATGTCTAGTCATATGCAAAGCGTGGCATACATGAGACTACCTATTGCCGAAACATAGGCACCTTCTTCTTGTATTCTCTTTCTACCTCAGACTTTGGAGAGTCTTTCTTAGAAAGAGTAATTCCGACCTAGATGGTTGCTCACCTTTCTTAGAATTTTGCGTTGCAAACCTCTTGAGAATCTTATCTATGTAGCTAGCCTAGGACAAAGCTATCATTTTGTTCTTCCTATCCCAAAAGATTTGGAAACTAAGAACAAAATTAACCTCACCTAAGTCCTTCATGTCAAACGGCTTGGTCAACTATAATTTGACCGATCACAACGCCTCATTGCCAATTAGTAGAATGTCATCTATATAGAGCAATAGAAAAACCACCTTCCCATCTTTAATGTGTTTGTATACACATGGTTCATCCATATTTTGTGCGAACCCATAAGTCTTGATTACTTGATCAAATCTTATGTTCCAAGAATAAGAAGTGTACTTAAGTCCATAAATTGACTTCAGTAGCTTACAAACCTTACCTTCTTGACGCTTGACCTTGAACCCATCTGGTTGTTCCATATAGATGGACTCATCAAGATAGCCATTTAGAAAGGCTGTCTTGACATCCATCTATCAAATCTCGTAGTCGAGAGCGATAACTATGGACAAGAGAATCTAGATAGACTTAAGCATGGCTACAAATGAAAAGGTTTCCTTATAATTGATCTTTCCTTTTGTGTGTAACCCTTAGCTGCCAGTTTAGCCTTAAAGGTTTTGATCTTTCCATCCACTCCTCTCTTCCTCTTGTAGATCCACTTACACCCTATGGGTTTTACCTCTTTGGGAAAATCCACAAACTCCCAAACCTGATTAGTCTCCATAGACTTCATCTCTGTGCTCATGGTTTTTGTCTAGAGTTTTAAATCAACGTCCTCCATAGCCTCTGCATAAGTGTAAGGATCCTTGTCATGTTTATTCGGTTCAACCAAGAAGATCTTACCGTTGAACATATACCTCCTGAGTTGATGCCCAATCCTCCCACTATGTTGAAGCCCCTTAGGTTATTGTTCGGATTTGTTTGGTTTTTCTACACCAATTGGAGTGGTTTCTACTAGAACCCCCGGAGTGATTGGATCACTCCTCAACTCCTTAAGCACCACTTTGCTTTGAAGCTTAAAACCGTCCATGTAACTCTCCTCAAGGAAAGTTTCATTAGTTAAAACGATGACTTTATTTTCCTTTGGATTATAGAATAACCCCTTTTAGTCCCTCTTGTATATCTTACAAACATGCAAACTTCCGAACGTGCTTCCAACTTATTCGTATCCCTAAATAGGACATGAGCCAGACATCCCTATATGTTAATATGGTTTAAGGATGTCTTCTTGCTCATCCATAGCTCATGAGGAGTTTTAGGAACTGATTTTGAAGGCACGTTGTTCAAAAGTTAACATGCGGTTTGTAGTGTATATTTCTAAAAGGACAAAGGTAATGATGAATAACTCATTATGGACCTAACCATCTCCAACAAAGTTATATTCCTTCACTCTGCTACGCCATTCTATTGTGGAGTGCTCGATGCAGTCAAATGGGATAAAATCCCATTCTCTAATAAGTGTCATAAGAACTCATCCAAAAGGTATTCACCACCTCGATTATATCAAAGTGCCTTTATGGGTCTACCCAATTGCTTTTCCACTTCAGCCTGAAAACTCCTTGAACTTGTCATAAGTCTCACTTTTGTGGTGAAACGGTATACATATCCATACCTTGAGTGATTGTCAATAAAAGTGACGAAGTACGCATACCTTCCTTGTGCTCGAATGTTCATCGTTCCACAAACATTACTATGCATAAGTTCTAGAACCCCTTTGGCCCTATTACCCTTACACTCGAATCGTATTTTGGTCATTTTACCCTCCAAACAAGATTCACATTGTGGTATAGAATCCACCTTTAAGTGACTTATAAGTCCATCTCTTACCAACCTTTGAATCCTATTCAGGTTAATATGGCCAAGTCGCAAATGCCAAAGATAAGTCTTATTGGAGTGAGAAGTTTTAAGTCTTTTAAAGTTATTATCATTCATCTCAGCATTAAGCAGTAAGTCTGGTTTAGGTTTGATAAAATATAGATTATTTTGCATCCATCCAGAACAAATAAAAGATTTGTTTTTACGAATTACCACTTTATTATTAAAAGAAACCAAATTTCTTTAAATAAATAAGCTATAGAAATTTAATTCCTCTTAAATTTAGGAACATAAAAACAATCTCACAAAATTAAATTCCTATAATTATCAAAATGAAGATGGATGTCTCCCACTGCTTCAACTAAAACCAATGATCCATCACCCAATTGAAGCACGAAGTCTTCATGCAGCAGACTTCTCGTTTCTTTGAACCCTTACAAAGAAACACAAACATGATTAGTTGCTCTAGAATTTATGACCCAAATGTCACTGGATTCCTCAACCAAACAAGTTTCTAAAAACAAAAGATCACACCTACTTCCTCGAGAAAGGGAGTCCTTACAATTCTTCTTAAAGTGCCCGACCTTCCTGTAGAAGAAGCACTTTAGCTTCTCGTTTCTTTGAACCCTTGCAAAGAAACACAAACATGATTAGTTGCTCCAGAATCTATGACCTAAATGTAACTGGATTCCTCAACCAAACAAGTTTCTAAAAATAGAAGATCACACCTACCTCCTCAAGAAAGGGAGTCCTTACAATTCTTCTTAAAGTGCCCGACCTTCCTGTAGAAGAAGCACTTTAGCTTCTTCAGGTTCTTCTTCTTTTTCTTCTTATTCTTGCCATTTGCAGGAATAGAAGACTTCCCATTCTTGGCCCGTTGCTTCTTTCCATTCCTAGGGTTAGGATTGGAACCAAAAGCAGCTGCCAAGTTGGCCTTGCCACCAACAGGAGACTCCCTAAACATCAGTTTGAACTCCTGTAATTGTTTTATCAATTCTGTTAAGGTCATATCCAGCCTATTGCTCAAATTAAATGTAGCTCTAAACAGGATAATCTCCTTGCACAGAGTCTTAAAAACCATAGTCATTTGAGTTTTAACATCAATGTCAACTTCATTGGTTTGAGCCTCAATGAGGAAACCCATGACCAACATTATATGCTCCCTTACAGATGTACCTAGTCTTTGCTTATAGTTCAAAATTTTTCGAAGCTCCCCTTATCGCTTTGTTAAGGCCTAGCCTCCAAAGATGTCTTCCAGATTATCCAAGATCTGCCTAGCAGTCTCATAATCCTTATGTTGAACCTGCAGCATGTTATTCATAATGACCATAACATAGCAACGGGCCTGATTATTGGCATCTTTCCAACAATTATATGCTTGGATTTGATTGTTGGTAGAATCTCCCGTAGGCTCGGGAAGACAAGGTGTCACTAGCATAAATTTCAGTTTGTCAAAGGATAGGATGATATTTAGGTTTTGTTTTCAATCATTATAGTTCTCACTAGTTAATTGATTTTTATTAAGTATCAATGATAAAGCGTTTTTAAACATTGTTAATCTACAATAAAAATTCATATACCAAACATAAGCAAACATATCATAATAATTTAGTAAGATAACCCAATCATGTAAAACATACAAATGCTTTTATGTGTCAAAACTTTGAAAATAACACAACCTTATAACGATAATTCCCAACTCAGAATTCAACAAGCTCCTAGGGGAGTCTTGTCAAATTCAATCAGGAACATGGATCCCCTCCTGATTAATATATGCCATCTAAGACCCGTATGATTCAACATATATTAATAATCATTTCTTTAGCCATTAATTTTATTGACAGAGTTTCTAGGGGAGGTTAATAATAAAATTACACATGAGTCTATAACCATCATTTCAAAATTTTATCCACGATTTATAATCACCACCTAGGCGTGTGCAATGATAAATCATGCCTAAGGGTCGGAACTACCATGTGCTACCTATAAACCAATGATGGAGGCTGTAGGTCCTCTTTTCAAAAACCTTCTCCCACTTATTCTTTTGAAATCAAGGTTTTATTTTATAAACATACATGAACAATTTTTAATGAACGGCACTCCCTATTCTTTGTGACATGTTATCAATATACATTGCAAATCATATTATAATACAGACAAGCAAAGCAATCATGCATAGCCACAACCAAAAAAATAATAAATAACCATAATATTATAATTCTACCATAGAGATAGAAAATAAAGATTACAAGAGATAAATCAAAACATATTATCGATTCTTCATCTTTGAATCTTCAAGTTGTATCTATTTTAAGGTAATTTCCATCTTCAAGTCTTCAATCTAGCATAGATCGAATACTTCATATTTCTAGTCATATCTAAAGTTAATGTTTCTCAAAATTGTCTCAAAAATAAAATCAAAAGTATATCTAAAGATGCACCTTTTTTGAAAAATCATAGTTCTCTGCCGGCATGCCTATTTGTGTGATCGGCCTATTGGCCATGATCCATTGGCCTGTCGATCTTTTCCAGTTGGCCTGTCGATCATGACAGTTCAGCCTGCTGCCAAAGCCACTAGATTTCTATCCCACTCACGGGCTACCGCATCTAAAGTCTGGCCTACCGATCTGTGACCATCGGCCTGCAGGACCCAGAAGTTCAGCATGTCAACCGAGCATAAATCACACTTTTTAAAAAATACAGTTTTTAATGTTGTAATTTATCAATTTTATCTTTAAAAATTCAAAAACATAAAATTAGAGACTCAAGAAATGCCTAGAAATGCTATCGTCCATCTTTTAGATCCGCCTTCTAGATCCATCTTCTCTAAATGATTATTTAATTGCAAAATTCTTACAAATTTAAAACTAAATAATAACTCCTAGATGGAGATAATAGTCTGCCATCTAATTACATGAAAAACCTAGAGACACATTGTAACCTCTAAGGAATCATAACTGGCATAAATTAATTAATTCATGAATAATTTAATCAACCATAATTAATAAATAAACGTTCACCATATAATCTATGACAACATAAAAATATATAGAAATCTAGAGTACCAACTCTCTATAAAATTAAATTTAAGCATAGGAGAGACTAAGATCACATAATTTATACGTATCACATGATCACAAACTTGTAAATTTGTGTAAAAACCTAGCTTAAATACAAGTTGTTGGAAAATAGTACGTAGCAGAATTTTAAAACAAGTTTAACACACTATATGCATAAATTAGCTAGATCTTACTAACCTCATAAATGAAAAAAAGCTCCCACAATCCATGAAGAGTATAACATTTCAGAAGAGCCTCAATCATTTGGTCTTCTTTTCTATTCTCTATCCATGATAGAAGTGCATGTAGGTGCTGTCATTAGCCTTTCCCTGGTGATTCTCCTTCCAACCAATTGAGAAAAACACAAAGGTACAATTCGTGATTTGTGAACAACAACCCTCCAAGGAGTTATAGAGTCTCACACTGATCTAAATAACAATGAGTCTCACTCTCCTTTTTATAAAGGTTGGGCCTAGGAGTCGTTCCTTATCAGATAAGGCCTCAAAAACTCGAATAAGAATCAAATCATGATCAATATATGATAAATCCGCATGAAAACACGTGATTTATTTCTTGCTTGGTCGATAGGTTGAACTGGAAGATTGGCCTATCAAACTTGCTCCATTGGTAGGCCAAACTTAAAGATCGGCCTGCCAAACCTTCGATAAATGATATTTGCGAATCTTTATTTCCTATTCGAGATTATTGGGATAGAGCCTCAGTTTTAATTCAAATAATCCAATAGAGAAGTTATTTGATTAAAACAATCATATTTAGATAATCTCTAGGAAAATAAATATTTCTGATAATTCAAGAAGTTTATCTTGAATTAATTCAAAAATTCACCTAACCGATAATTAGACTTGAATTATCTGATCCCAATAATTCAACAAGTTTATCTTGAATTAATTTATTTAAAAAACTAATTCAACTGATAAATGGACATGAATTATCTGATCCTATCAAATTTCAGCCAATCTGATAATTTGACACAAGTCATCAATTATTAAAAAGCACATTGTATCGTTACAGGATTTTATGAGCTAGTAGAGGGGACCTGATGGACTTATATAGTTTAAGCTCCCGATAATCATAAAACACAATATCTCAGATATATATTTCATAATTATCAACTCCAACACTATTCCACTAAAAGCTTGGAGCTGTACTCTCAAACTATATAGAATAACGACGCTCGTATAGCTAAGTCTTTATGACATATCATAATGTATCATATCCCCAAAGGATTAACCATAATCGGCTTAAGGATAAATTCTATCTTACCTTCTCAATTATTTTTCTCTTACGTTCTATTATTTCATCATCGAAAAACTTACCATCTAAAGTCGGTATACAATTCAGTTACACCTCTGTATCCAAATGGTTGAGCTCTCTATATTTTCAGTTATAGGATAACGCATATAAGAGGATATCAACTACTCTTGAAGAGGAGCTATGGATTCTATATCTATGAATAACAAGTCTACGCCATCAAGAGTCATGCCTTCAACGTACCGGCATACGTACCACTATTAAAATATGGATATCACCGTTTGGCATATCAAAAGATACAAGTCAACACAACATGTCCACTATTCATCTCAAGATTAAGATACAATATAGATGATTGTCTAAAGTGAATCGATGTGTGGAGAAAGAATTATTAATTCAAATCAATTCACTTTATGTCTTGATCCAACACATCGCCACTTATGACAATGTGCCAATGTTTCTATTTACAGAGTCCACCTTGAATGGCCAAGACAAACCAGCTCCTATTAGGGATATAGACAACATAACAATCTTTACATAAATAAAGCCCCCAACTTTATTCCCTCGATTGTGAATCTTATGATTTAGATTGTCACCTTAAGAATCGTGTCTTTTGCATAATCTGTCTATCATATGCTCAATTCTTAAAGGTTTAGATCGACAATCTCAGACTTTTGTTTGCTTAACATACATTCAACAAATATGAACATAAAGAGGGCAAGATTTTTGGTATATAAATAATAAATAAATTCTTTATTGATAAAAATGTCTTCAAAAATATATTACATTTTTACTCCTTAGGGCATACATGTCCAACATTTGATATGCTCATTAAAGATACAAGAAGATAAATAAAAAAGTGATAATCAAGTGTCATACCAGCCTCCTAGATGGAAAGCATACAAGTTTAATAAAAGTTACGATCTTGTTGTTCGATAGTCTAAAGTCTTCCACGTAGTAAGCATTATGTTATGATCTCATAATTGATGATGTTGGTATGAACACTTGAGCCTTCAAGGTAAAGAAAGAATAGGAACAATGATAAGAAGTTCAAATAATTTATAAATGACAATAAGAAGTTCATAATTGAGCAGAAATAGAATCATGCATTATGAAATTACTTGCATTCCTTTTAAGTAATGTTTATATGAAGAGTGCTTTTGTGAAAAATGTTTTATGAGAAATATTTTACAAGCAAATTTTATGAAAAACATTCAATGAAGAATGTTTATAAGAAATGTTTTATGAGAAATGTTTATGAAAAATATTTTACAAAGAATGTTTACAAGAAATATTTCATGTAACATGTTCTATGAAAAAATTTTTATGAAAAAGGTTTTACAAAGAATGTTTATGTTTTGTGAGATTATGTTTGAATTTGCTGAGCCAAAGCTCATTACAAGTTCTTTCATTTTATAAGTACTCCTACAGGAAACTAGTGTGACTGGTTAAAGAGCTTGATGCTACGACGAGATAGAGGTGAAGGTTGTTAGACTAGGTACCCTAAGGATTAGATAATGTAATGGTTTTTTGGAAACATTTAATCAAGAAAAGAGTTTATTATTTATTTTCATATATCAAATGTTGTCCTCTTTATATTCACTTATATTGAATATATGATAAGCAAACAAAAGTCTCAGATTATTAGTATAAACCTTTAAGATCATGTTAAATCATGTCTATGATGGACAGATTATATGGAAGGCATGAATCTTAAAGGTGATATTCTAAATGATAAGGTATGTAATTGAGGGCATGAACTTGGGCCCTTTATCTATGTTAAGATTGTTATGTCGTTTTATCCCTAATAGGAAATGACTTGTCTTGGTCGTCGAGGTTGGACTCCATGAGTAGAAACATTGTTATATTGTTATCGATGATAATATATTGGATCAAGACTAAAGATGAATTGATTTGATTAATAATTTCCTTTTTTAAATTAATTTACTTTAGACAATCATATGTGTCATATCTTAATCCTGAAATAAATAAATCGGCCCATATTCTTGACTTCTATTTTTTGATGTACTAAGGGGGACATCCTAAAGAATGTGAAGGTACGTATATTGGTATGTTGGAGACATGACCCTTGATCGACGTAGACTCCTTATTTATAGATATGGAATCCATAGCTCTTTTGTAAAGTTAATGATATTCTCTTATAAGCATTATTCTGTAATTAGAAACTAGTGCGCTCAACCATTTGGCTACATTTATTTAATCGAATGGTATACTATTTTTTATTAGTTATGAATAGTATGTATTCCAGTGGTGAGATAATAGAACATACGATAAAAATAATCGGGAAGGTAAAATAGAATTTATTGTTAAGCCGATTATGAATATCCTATGGAAATGTTACACATCATGATATGTCATAGCAATAAAATTATTGGAGTTTCGTAATTTTATATAGTTTAAGAGTATAGCTCAAAGCTTTTAGTGGAATAGTTTTAGAGTTGATAATTATAAAATATACGTATCAGGAATATATTATTTTATAATTATAGGAGCTTGATTTATATATATCCATTAGGTCTCCTTTGCTAGCTTGTAATATTTTTTATAATGATATGGTATGTTTTTTCTACTAATTGGTAACTTACGTTACTAATAAGATTGGCTAAAATTCGATAGATTGGATTTAATAGTTCATGTTGGTTTAGTGGTTGAATTAATTTTATGAAGATAAACATGAATTATTTAAAATAGATTTTATATGTGTGGGATTAACTATATATAACTTTTTTAATCCATTATGTTCAATTAGGTTTAATTTAAATTAAATGGATAAATCTCAGGAGCCAAAAACACGTCATGGGGTGCTGCCAAGGTGGACCAGTTGAACGGACTTGTCACGTCAGCAATCCATGTGCTTTATGTATTTTACTTAGAAAGTTGACCTAAACTCGAATTTTGAGGCCAAATCTAATAAGGATTAATTTTACCTTTATATAAAGGGAATTATTTTCTATTGTTACTTATATCAATTGAGAAATTTAGTGAAAGGACTCTAGAGGGAGAAACTCTGAAACTCCTATTGTTCAACATCTTGAACCTTAGCTCTTGGTTTTCTTAAATGGTTGGAAGGAGAGATCACCTAAGGAAAAACTAAACGATGTGCTGCCACTTGTATTTTGATCTTGGAAAGAGAATAGTAAGGAAGATGTTGGGGTTTTTTGGTAGAATTCTCTAATTATAATTCCTATAGTTTTTTAGTCTACTAAGAAGTACAAAAGATCTTTCATTAATTTATATACATAGCATGTCTAACTTGTTTTTTTGAAAAAAATATTTTCATTATAAAATTTAAATTTTTAAAATTTGTTGTGTATTCGTTTTCCAACAATTGGTATCAAAGTCATGGTATTTTAGAGCTGTTACGAGTCTATGATTATGCTATATATATAAATTATACGATCTTCATCTCTCATATGCTTGAATTATATTTTTTAGAAAGTTGACACTCTAAGATTTTTATATAATTATATGTAGTCATGAGATTATATGGTGAATGTTTATTAATTAATTATTGTTGATTAAATTTCTATTTTAATTATTATATTAATTAATTAATTTTGTTGGTTATGGTTCCTTAAAGATTAGAATGTGTATTTAGGTTTTTTTCATGTAAGTAGATAACGGTCTATCATTACCATCTAGGATTTATTATTTTAATTTGGGTTTGTAAATTTGTATTAAAATAATTGTTCGAAGAGAAGATGGATCTAGAAGATCGAATTGATTGTTGGGCTATTTATTTTTTCTATTTATAAAATTTTTGTAAGTTTTTTTGAGTTTAATTAAAATTAAAACTACAAAAATAATAAAGTAAAGACTTCTCAGATTCTGGACTACAATGACGTGGTTGACTGGGATATACATAGTGCGGTTGACAATGATGTAACGACTACCCCCCCCTCCCCTAGGCGGAAGGGAGGAGAAGCCGCCACACCTTGTCATTCGTTGTTCATGTGAGCCTAGTATATAACAGGCTAGTTCGGCCTTATGTGACTAAAACTATGGGAAAATAATAATACCTTAACTCAACCTTAGTGCGGAATATATCATATCATTAGTAGTGGAATGTTTAGATTACAAATCTTACACAAATCTAGAAAATCCCATAAAAAAAGTCTTAAACATTAGTTTTTAGTTCTCTAATTACATCAAAGAAACACTATAATTAAATTTGCATCTTAGACTCGTCATGGGACCTTGGATCATTCTTTCTCAGTCATCTAGAATCCTTAGCTTAGAAGCTTACCTGCATCACGAGAACTATATAAGCACATAGCCTAGTAAGTAAACCATATAGTAGTTCCATAAAAAAATACTTTTCATAAACATAATTTTTAGGTTTTAGGGCCCATAGTATAACATTAATCTTAAGTAGCCAGAACCCATAACACATACTGAATGGCCTCTATCTTGGAACTTACTTCTTCCTCAAGGATTTGACCATATAAACATGAATAACGTGCTTGGCCCTTGACAACAAGAGAGTTTACTCACACTCATGAAAAATCATAAAAACATCTTTAAACATATTCATCATAACAACATACATAACTTTAAAATATGCTTTAAAACATACTATTGTTCAAGTGATGCAGTGGAAGCCATACTTACACAAACTGCTTAAACATGATCACCTTACGTTCTATACATCATCTTCCTTTCTTTTTTACATCTCATATATTTCTCTTCATAATCCAAGGAATGTCATCTAATGAAACTCTTCATGGTTCACCTCTATATTCTCCCTATACATATTATGATTCCTCTATCTTTTCTTTCTCTCAGTTCATCATCTCGTTCCTTATGAATGATGTTGCCATGGTCTCGATATGCTCACTTCTTGGAGTATTTTGCATCCATATATAAATAAAATTAATTTTCATTTTCATGAAATTACCCAATACCATAAGGCATCATTCAAACTTCCATCACAAGAAATACAAGAATGCAAATACATTTTACCAACTTATAAACATTCATGTAAAACTAAAAGACAACAACCTGCCTGACCCTTAACGATACACAACTCAATTATTCACAATTCATACACCATTAAGGCATGAGACTTTGCAAGGAAATAATTAACATATATATAAATTTCTAATTTTTCATTAGCCTTAAAAATTCCATTAGATAACTAAAATAAGTCACACAATACGCAACACAAAATCAACCAGCAATAACAAAAAAGTGAGCAGCCTTAACTAACCTTCATAAAATCAATTATCTATAAAATAAAATAATTTCATAAAAATTTTGCATATAATAGACACTTAAAACTACAACATGTCCAAAAATTAGCTTCAATTAAATTTCAACAATTCGAAACATGCATTAGAATTCAAAGGCAAAATAAACTCATAAACACATAAGGCAGTGAGCAACACAAGTTCATCATTTTAGAATAATTAAAATAAAATTACTTTGACCCTAAAATATTTATGACAACCTATAAACATATAAATACAGTACCACAAAAAGTCTCATTATCAAATAAATTTGTTTAGTCATACAAATAGGTCACACAAGCAAGAAGTCTAGAATTCACTGATTTAACAACCACAAAGACCCATCTTAAAGAAAATTCAAGAACTCATCAAATATTCATCAAATCACCACAAAATTTTCCAGATCATAACCAACATATTTATGAATATTTTTGCAAAATTTCATTTAAATCACAATTCGTTTGCCTCTCGAACATAGACTACATTTTTGTAAAACCTAACCGATCAACTACAGTCTGATCATGAGTGGTAGAGAATAAAAATTCAATACCTCAGCATAAAAAACTCTAAAAAGAGTGAAATTTTGAGGAGTGTCATACAAACATATATATCATACTAAAATTTCACAGCAAACAGACATTTGTAGACAAAGTTATGGGGTCAGATTAAAGGGAGAATACAATTTTAGAAAAGACCTAGAATGAGTTTCTTACATTAAAACAATTTTTCTCAAGCTTTCCTTGAATTTGTCTAAGTGAAAACCTAATCTTTCATTCAATTATTTAAAGGAAAAATAAGGGAGAGAAGGGGAAGAAAAACGTGTAGAGAAGAAAAGAGTGTCTGAGAAAATTTTAGAGATAGGGAGGAGAGAAAAAGATTTTTGAGAGAGAGAAATACATTTGTGAAAACTGAGAATGATGTAAAAAGAAAATAATCTTCTCTATATTTGAAATAGATTTTCTTTAAAAACAATGGTGTATATGTGTGTATGATGGGGAGAGATAAGGAAAAAGTCCAAGATTTGCTTTAACTACCAAATCTTATCTTTTCATATTAGGAAACCTTATCACAAAATCAAATTATCTTCAAAAAAAGTCAAACCTTACCTAATATGGATAAGGAAAAAGATAAAAATATATCAATTATTCAAAATTTTCACAACCAATTAAATTAATCATCAATGCCACAATTTCAAAAAATTTTAGTTAATTTTTCATCAGCAACCTTTGGCTTGTCGAAGTTGTGGGGTTTAGCCTGCTGATGAAATCCATCAGCTTGCCATTCTAGAAAAACAATTTGGGTTGCCCAATTGAAAAATTCAGCTTACCAAAGTACCACATATAACATTATATCATGCATACATTATAAACGACACGAACACTTTGAGCACATCAATTTCACATGACCGTCACTTATCAAAATACTCAAAATAAGATGGTCAGTAAAATTATTTTATAAAGAAAATACTTAACGTCATTATTTATCTATCATTAACTGTTACAAGAAAAATGGCGAGTGTTACACGTGAGGCAGTAGAAAGTTGTTTTCTATTATTTTTTTGAGGTTTTTCTTTTATGGAATAATTTTGAGAAAAACAAACAAGATTTTATGATAACGAAAGAATAAAATTCAATCTATATGAGATTAAAATTGAAGACGGACATTACTGAATAGGATACTAATAGAAGATGCAAGATGAAAAATCGATAAAATGTTTTGATAAATTTTTGTAATCTTTATTTTTTTTTCTCTAGGATGGAATCATAATATTATGGTTATTTATTATAATGCTTCTAGCTTTGCTTGTTGTGTTGCTTGTTTGCATTATAATGTTTTTGCCATGTATATTGAAAACTTGTTATGTAGAATAGGGAGTGCCATTCATTACAAAATTATACTTGCAAGTTAACATAAAACCTTGATTTCTAAAATATTGAGTGGGAGGAGGTCATTAAAGAGGGGACCTAAGGCCTCCATCGTTGGTCCATAGGTAACAACACATGGTGGTTCTGACCCCTAGAAAGGGATGCATCATGTATTGGATTGGATCTCTAAGAAGATAATTTGCTTTAGCATGTTTTATCATTGTTCACCCCTAAATGTCGACTATAAACCATGAATAAAGTAGTTGAAATGATGGTTAAATACTCAAGATTAATTTTATTATTAACTTCCCCTAGGAGCTCTATTAATAAAGTTAATGGCGAAAGAAAGTAATTATTAGTATATGCTAGATCAAACGGGTCATGTATGGCATGTACTAATCGGAGGGGATCCGTGTTCCTAATTGCATTTAACAAATCTCCCATAGGAAACTTATTGAAATCTTAGTTAGGAATTATCGTTGTAAGGTTGTAATTTTTTCAAGGTTTTGAAACATAAACACATCGTATAATTACTTGTTTCTGTTATCTTACTAAATTGTTATTAAATGTTTGTTTATATTTGATATATGAATCTTTATTGCAGATCAAAATGTCTAAAAACACTTTATATTTGAAACTTGATAAAAACACTTTAATTGACGAGAACTATAATGATTAGAAATAGAATTTGAATATCATTCTATCTTTTAAGAACTAAAATTTGTTCTAACCACATTGTATCCTCCTATGCCTACTAGTGAATTCATTAATGAACAAAACCAAGCATATCATCATTGAAAGGATGTTGATGATCTCAGGGCTAACATGAATAACATGCTACAAGCTCAACATGAAGATCATGAAACTACTCAACAAATCATTGATAATCTTGAGGACATGTTTGGATTCCAAGTCTTGACAAAGTGGCAAGGGGCTCTTCGGAAGCTTCTCAACTACAAGCAAAAACTGGGGATGCCTGTGAAGGAGTATATGATGTTGGTCATGATTTACCTTGCTAGGGCTCAAACTCATAGAGTTGACATTGATGTTGAATTACAGATGTGACTTTGACTGAGTTAATGAAGCAATTGTAGGAGTTTGAAAACTTGATAAGGGAAGCTCCAGCTTGTGATGCGTTAAACTTGACAATTGCATCTGGTTCCAATTCCAATTTTGGGAATGAAAAAAATAAAGTTTGCTACATGAGCACTTCACACTGCAAATGGGGGTTGGATCCTTAGTGTTGTCTAGAAGGAGTGGGAGACATCCATCTTTATTTTGATAGTTATAGGAGTGTAGTTTTGAGAGATTGTTTTTATGTTCCTAAACTTAAAAGGAATTTAATTTCTATTGCTTGTTTACTATAGGATTCTTATTTAATTCTTTTAAAAATAAAGTTGTGATTTGTCAAAACAAATCTTTTATCTATAGTGTATGGATGCAAAACAACCTATATTTTATCAAACCTAAGATGGACTCATTGTTGAACACTGAGATAAATGATAACTCTAAAAGACTTAAGACTTCTCACTCTAATAAGACTTATCTTTGGCACTTGCAATTAGGTCACATTGGCTTAAATAGGATTCAAAGATTGGTAAGGGATGGACTTTTAAGTCATTTAGAGGTAGAATCTATACCATAGTATGAATCTTATTTGGAGGAAAAAATGACCAAAAGACCATTAGGGTCTAAGGGTAGTCGTTGAGTCAAGGGGTTGTAGAACTTGTGCATAGTGATGTTTGTAGGCCCACGAATATTAAGGCATGAGGAGGGTGTGAGTATTTTGTTACTTTTATTGATGATAACTTGAGATGTAATGCATCATAAGAGCGAAACTTTTGACAAGTTCAAGAAGTTACGAGCAAAAGTGAAGAAGCAATTAGGTAAACCCATAAAGACACTTCGATCTGATCGAGGTGGAGAGTAACTCTCTAATGAGTTCCAAGGACATTTAGTAGAGAATGGGACTTTTTTCAATTTGATTGTGCCAAGCACTCTGTAGTAGAATGGCATTGCTGAGAGAAAGAATAGGACTTTGTTGGATATGGCTAAGTCCATGGTGAATTTTCGACATTGCCTTTATCTTTTTGGGGATATGCACTATAAACCACAAATTATTTTTTGAACAATGTGCCTTCAAAATTAGTTCCTAAATCTCCTCACGAATTATGAACAGGTAGGAAGACATCGTTAAACCATAGTCGTATATAGAGATGTCCTGCTCATGTCCTAGACAAGGAAGCGAATAAGTTAGAAGTATGTTTGGAAGTGCATGTATTTGTAGGATATTCAAAAGGGACAAAAAGTGGATTATTTTCATAACCCAAAAGAAAATAAAGTTGTGGTTTTTATGAATGCGACTTTCCTTGAGAAAAGCTACATGAACGAATTTAAGCCTCGTAATAAAGTGGCAGTCAAGAAAATGGCAAGTGATTCGATTGCTTCGTTGGTTCCAATGGTAACCAATCTAATCAGCCTGGAAAACTGACAAAATAACAACCTCGGAACTTTGGCATAGTAGGAGGATAAAACGTCAACCCAAGAGGTATATATTAAATGGTGAAGCTTACTTGGCTGAATTGGTTGAACATGACAGGGATCCTTATACTTGCAAAGAGGCTATAGAGAATGTTGATTCAAAGCTCTAAATAGAATCTATGAACATTGAGATGAATTCTATGAAGACTAATCAAGTCTAGGAGCTTGTAGACCTTCTCGAAGGGGTAAAACCCATAGGGTGTAAGTAGGTCTATGAGAGGAAGAAAGGTACAGATGGGAAATTTAAAACCTATAAGGCTAGATTGGTAGCAAAGGGATATATGCTAAAGGAAGGGATCGACTATGAGAAAACCTTTTTGCTTGTAGCCATGCTTAAGTCCATCTGCATTCTCTTGTCCATTGCTACCACTTTTGATTATGAGATTTAGCAAATGGATATCAAGATGGCCTTTTTGAATGGCTACCTTGATAAGACCATATATATGGTATAGCCAAATAGGTTCAAGGCTAAAGGTCAAGAGAATAAGGTCTATAAGCTACTAAAGTCTGTTTATGGACTTAAGCAAGCTTCTTGCTCTTGGAACATAAGATTTGATCAAGTAATCAAGAGTTATGGATTTAAACAAAATGCAAACGAACCATGTGTTTACAAACACATTAAGGATAGGAAGATGTTTCTTCTGCTACTCTATGTAAATGACATTCTGTTTGTTGGCAATGACGTTGGGCCGTTGTCATCAATCAAATTATAGTTGACTAAGCAATTTGACATGAAGGATTTGTGTAAAGCTAATTATGTTCTAGGTATCCAAATCTTTTGAGATAGGAAGAACAAAATGATTACTTTATCCCAAGCTACCTACATAGACAATATTCTTGAGAAGTATGCAATGCATAATTCTAAGAAAGGTGAGAAACCATCTAGGTCAGAAATTACTCTTTTCAAAAGAGACAGTCCAAAGGCCAATGCGAAAGAGATTACATGAGAAGGTGCCTTATGTTTTGGAAGTAAGTAGTCTCATGTATACCATGCTTTGCACACGACTTGACATATGTTATGTAGTTGGGGTTGTGATTCAATTTTAGTCAGATCAAGGACCAAACCATTGGTTGTAGTCAAGCATATTTTCAAATACCTAAGAAGGACTAGAGGTTATGTGCTAATGTGTTCTGGTCAGGATCTAACACCTCTTGGATGCACTGATTCAAATTTCCAAACTCGTCTGGATTCAAGAAGATCGACTTTAGGATCTGTGTTTACTTTAGGAAGAGGCGCCATTGTTTGGAGAAGTGCCAAGTAAGATTGTACTTCAGATTCAACGATGGAGACTAAGTATGTGGCAACTAGTGATGCTTCAAAAGAAGTAGTGTGGCTCTAAGAGTTTATTAGGGATCTTGACATAATTTATAGTATGGATAAGCTGATTGCGCTGTTCTATGATAACAAAGCAGTGTTAGCTAATACTAAGGAATCAAAACACCATAAGATGAGTAAGTATGTAGACTAGGAGTATCATGTGATAATAGACATCATGGAGAATGGACATATTGTAGTTTGTAAGATCGCATTCAAGAACAACATAATTGATCCTTTCAAGAAAACATTACCAACTAGGGCTTTCGAGAACGTAGAGGCTATGGAGATACGTAACATGTCACATTTACTCACTTAAGGCATGTGGGATGTAACACCCACCTAATATAAGTTTAAAATACATAATATACTGATATTAAGTGTTATTACTCTTAATTATTTATAGTTATAATATTAAGTACATAAGATTAATAGAAAAAAATTAGAAAATTTGAACCTTCGAAATTCTTCATATAAATAGAGTGTAACTTTACTTTACAAACTTGAACTGGCTGATGTTATATTCACAATATAAAACAAATCTCAAAATAAAATCAGCCATGTCATAACTATAGCCTATAAAGGCATTCAAAAGGAAGTAGTAGTGAAATGTCCCAAAACAAGTAAACTATATCCGTATACATAAGTCCATAGGTTCGAAGGAGAGCACCGGCTAACTATCTAACATCCTACTGTTGATGCTGAGAATTGTCCTTGTCTGCATCGCCACAACTAAGTGAACTTATACTCAGTAAGTAGAATTAATGTAAAACATGAATGCTTACGCTATGAATGATTCCATATAAGTCATGCTTTTCTTTTCTTTGGAAACTTACATTGTACCCATTTTGCATAAAACATAATATGCACATGATTTTTCTTTAGAGCTTCCTATAACGAGTAGGTTTTCTTCCGTCAATTTCTTTATACCATTAATGCCATCGTGTGGCTTCTTACACCATAAGTCCCCTTCGAGATAGTCTCCATTGAGATAATAACAAGGTCCATAAGTCTCCATTGAGACAACATATAAAAACTATAAGCCTCCATCGAGACTAACTCAATTAAATATACCATCCCATCACAAGTAGCCCATAAAACCTTATAAAACATCTTCCTGTATGATTTAACTTTTAAATTAATATTTTGAGTACAATGTTTTTAATATTTAATGAATGCTTGCATAATGTTCAAAATCAAAAAATGCTCATGTTACTTATGCTTCATAAATCATTACCATACATACAAACATGTAAAATATTTATGGTGATGCAGGTGAAATTCTACTTACCTCATGTCATGGAGTAATGTAAATTATTGTTAGGGTTTTCCTCTTCAGATCCGGTGTCCAATCCTTTCAAAAATAGGAGTTTATTTTTCATTGTTACCCATTAAACATATACTAGTTACTTAAATGCTAAGGAGCTGATTTCAAGTTTAAAATCAAACTTAAACAAAAGAAAGATAAAGTCCCCACAAACATGTCAGTTATAACCTTATACTTTCTTCAATAAATCGAACATGCTACAACCACATTAAATAGGAAGAAAGATGGAGAAAACTGGAGCTAAAAGTTTTGCTTTTAAACCTCTTAATACTTCCATGTAATCCTAAAAAAATAAAGAACATAGCTTATAAAAAATTACTAAGAATAATAATTTTAGTAAAACTCATAAATTCATGTAATGTAGAGGATAGAATCTCACATTTAATCCCAAAAGCTCCTTAAAGTATAAAAAAAAATATGAAAATTGGTAACATGGCAAGACTAGTTAGTTTTAAAGGCAAAAGTAGACTTTTGGTTTCTAAATGGTTCAAAATGTTTTCTAAGAATTTGGGCAACATTTCGCCTTATATTCAACGCTCCCTAAAGCTTAAAATTCATTAAAATAGCTTGCAAACAAAAACAAGAGTCTAGGGCATTCACAAGACTACAAATCAACTACAAATTCTCTAAAATTCGCATAATTCCAAAACTTTTCATTCCAACAACCAAATCCCTCTTTATTAGATCATATTTCAATGATTACTAACCTTGAATAGCAATAAAATTATGATCATGTTACGTTCCAAAATCTGTTTATATAACCAAACGAAGAAACCTAAAAATAGTTCACAAATTCTCACCTCAATGAAGCAACTTTGACTCTTTACCTCCAATTTCATATTTCCCACTTCAAAAGGATGAAACCAAGGCATGTGGCCTTTTTGAGCAATTATAATAAACCATAGAATTGTCAAAAGGAATCAAATTGTAGGTTTATCCCCCTATCTTGAAAGATTGAAATTCAAAACTACAAAATCAAGCTTACCTTGACTAGTTTTGATTTTTCTCTCTTATCATTGCTCAAAACTTGAGCAAAACACTTGGAGATGGTCTTATCTTATTGAAACCTAGTTGGAAATGGAGTATTTCTTCATACAAGTGTGGGCTTAGGAGAAAATGAGTTGAAATGAGCTCATCTACTTATTTAAATCCTTTTAAAGTACCACACATACACCTCAAATTACTTAACACTTAAGTACGCTCTTATTAGCTTGATTAGTGTCCCTTTTTTGCTACTTACACATCATCTATTTAATGTCTAAAACACTTATACACAACCTTAATTAATAGCTAAACTGTAGCCACTCATTTAGCTTACTAACTTTGGTGTACTTGCTCATACCAAATTTTCGGTACACCAAAAATATTAGTTTCTAAACCTTGATAGTTTTTCATGAAAACTAAAACAAAAATTTTTAATTCTCTTTCAAATACACTCAAACATTGGATTACATGATTCCTTACTCGATTTCTAACTTGTTTAAACCCTAATTGAGTCTATAAACTTGAATACTAAAATGGTCACTTATTTGAGGTTTCAAGGTAAACTTACCACTAAAATACATATGATCCTATCCTCCTATAAGATACCTTGTATCATTCTAAACAACATTCTACAAGATTTCTTACTTGTCATAAAGTCTCCTTTAATCATTATTCTGAACACATACATAACTTCACTTCACATAAAATGGCATTTTTAGTATAAATAGCTTTAAAATTATCATTGAACTTCTAATTCCAACTTATCCATTATACTTGTATATCAAACACTACTAGAATTCACTATTCTATTTTTTTTCTAACCTATATCCATCTTTAGGAAATCCAAAGCCATTTAGCTATACATTCAAACGAAATTGTATGAAAGTACTTTTGAAAATGATATACACTATTAATATAATTGAACACATCTCAAATGATTATGAAACATTATATAATGTAATTAACGTCATAAAATCATACAATGCATTGGCCAACAAGTATGTGAGAATACCAGGCATCACATGGGAGATTGTTAGACTAGGTGCCCTTAGGATTAAATGATGTAATAGTTTATTGGAGACATTTAATCAATAAAAGAGTTTATTATTTATTTTCATATACCAAATATTGTACTCTTTATGTTTATTTATGTTGAATATATGATAAGCAAATAAAAGTATGAGATTATTAGTCGAAACTTTTAAGATCATGCAGATGATGGATAGATTATGCAAAAGACATGAATCTTAAAGGTGATAGTCTAAATGAAAAGGTTCGTAATCGAGGGAATAAAGTTAGGCACTTAATTCACATTAAGATTGTTATGTAGTCTACATCCTTAATGGGAGATGACTTGTCTTGGTCATCGGAGTAAAAACATTGATATACTATTGTAGGTGACAATATATTGGATCAGAGCTAAAGAGAAATTGATTTGATTAATAATTTCATTTTTTAAAATCAATTCATTTCAAACAATCATATGCGTCACATCTTAATCCTAAAATGAATAAATGGGCCCATATTCTTGACTTGTGTTTTTTGTTGTACTAAAGGGTGACATCCTGAAGAATATGAAGGTATGTATACTAGTATGTTAGAGATATAATTTTTGATTGACGTAGACTCGTTATTCATAGATATGAAAATCCATAGCTCTTTGTAGAGTTAATTATATTCTCTTATGAGCATTATCTTGTAATTGGAACTAAAGCACTTGACTATTTGAATACATATATGTAATCGAATGGTATACTATTTGTTTTTGGTTATGAATAGTAAATATTCCCATGATGGGATAATGAAACATAAGATAAAAATAATCGAGAAAGTAAAACAAAATTTATTCTTAAGTCTATTATGATTATCCTATAGGATGTTATATATTATGATATGTCATAGACAATAAACTTATTGGAGTTTCGTAATTTCATATACTTCAAGAATGCAGCTCAAAGCTTTTAGTGGAATAGCTTTAGAGTTGATAATTATAAAATATACATATCAAGGATATGTTGTTTTATAAATATAGGACCTTGATCTATCTATGTCTATCAAGTCCTCTTTGCTAGCTCATAATATTTCCTATAATGATATAACATGTTTTTTTTTCATACCAATTGGTAACTTATATTATTTATTGATTGGCTAAAATTCGATAGATTGGATTTAATAATTCATATTCGTTTCTTGGTTGAATTAATTTTATGAATTAATTCAAGATAAATATGTTGAATTATTTAAAATAGAATTTATTTGCATGGAATTATCTGATATAACTATTTTAATCAAGTAGCTTCTCTATTAGGTTATTTGAATTAAAATTTGAGGCTTTATAAAGGATTCCCGAGTCAAATGAAATAAGATAAATCCATTAGGTTTAGTTTGAATTAATGGGATAAATCTGAAGAGCTAAAAACACATTATGGAGGTATTGCCACGATGGACACCAAATGACCAAATATAGTGTAGTCCGATTGACCGGACCTGCCATGTCAGCAATCTATGTGCCTTATGCGTTTACTCAGAAGTTGATTCAAACATGATTTTTAAAGTTAAATCTTATAAGAACTAGCCCCAATCCGATCTCTATATAAAGGGAACTATTTTCTATTGTTTCTTAGATCACTTGAGAATTTAGAGAGAGTATTTTAGAGAGAAAAACTCTAAAACTTCCTTAGGGCTATTGCTCAACATCTCAAATTTTAGCTTTTGGTTTTCTTAAGTGGTTGGAAGGAAAGGTCACCTGAGGAAAAACTGAACGATGTACAACTAGCTACATTCATATTGTGGAAATAGAACAGTAAGGAAGACTAGTTGGTTGAGACTCTTCTGGTAGATTTCTCTAGTTGCAATTCTTGTGATTTTTCAGTCTACTAAGAGATATGAAAGATCTTTTATTAATTTATATGTATAGCATGTCTAACTTGTTTTTTTGATAAAATGATATAATTAAAAAAATTTTAAAATTTGTTGTGCATTCGTTTTCCAACAAAAGTTAAGTATGGATACCACTATAGAAGTCTTCTGCTCTTTTAAAGAAAGAGTTTTCACCAAATGTTCTAGAAGATGATTTTAAAGAGTTTCAAATAAGTAAACATTTAAGGATATGTCTATAAAGAAATAGGAAGTCTTTCTTTAGGCATTTAATAATATAATATAATTTATATGTATGTTCTCATCAAAATTATTAGACACAATATAATTATTATTATTCTTTTGGAAAATTCAAATTGTTAAGGTTTCTTAAGAGCATATTAAACCATGTCATGCTCATAATTATCATGACATCATAAATATAATAAAATCCATATCATCATCAAAGTATAACTTTAATGCATGCTATGACATTTATACAAATTAAATTCCTCATTCTTATATTTATACGAATTAAATTCATCATTCTTGATAACGCTCAAAAATGTTTCTTCTTAAATGGCAGATATTTATAGTATAGAAAGATTGTCGTATCTACAAGGAGGTGAAAGAGAATTTGTAACTCGAGAGATTGTTGAAAATAAACATTCAAAAAGGCAAGCAGTTGTTCAAAACAAATTTTAAAACAAAAGAAATATTTTTATGATTTTTTTTTAAATTCAAAATTTAAAACATATAATTAAAACGATGAAGCTTTGAGAGTTTCTTGTATGTTTCGCAACTGGTATGGAATTTTAACTCTAATTAATAATTATCTAAAGCATTTGATTTATTATATCCTTTCTCGTTAATTACAAGCACTTTTACTATTTTTATAACTCAACTGAGAGTGACAATATAGCAAGCCATAATGTAGTTTGGGTCTTCCTATAAAAAATAGCAAAATAATCATCTCTCACTAATGATTAGGTGCACTAATTATAGAAATTATAGTTGCTGTCACTCAATTATAATTAACATAATTTTAGATAGAAAAGATAATAACGAATCAAAATTATTATATTTTAATGGAATAAATTATTAACTTCAACAGCACCTCGACTTATAAATTAGTTTAAGAATACACTATGCCATCCTCTGTCTACAATAATTCAAGCATTTACTGTGCCAGTCCATGTCTGTAATGCAGCAGAAACTCAAATTAATAAACGAGCATGACTTCAGTATTATTAATATTAATTATGCAACACAATTAAATTACATAAAGAAAGCATGACTCAATTTATGCAAGAATTGAGCAGCATAACAACATTAATAATTATTAAAAACATAAAGATATAATTTATTCCACAAAATATAAGCAATACAAAGCAGATATAGAGTTAAAATCCATACCAAAATACTATGCATATAAGATCATCTCTCTGTCTCACTAGACTCTCTACACTAATTTAGACATTATTTTATTATATATATTTATTTTTACCCAAGGGGGTAAAATAGGAAAAGAAAAGATTTTTTTTTCTTTCAAGGCTAAAGGCTTGAATGGTTGTGCGAATAAGGGGGGGAAAACCCCCTATTTATAGTGCACAAAATGCACTATTCACCATTTTTTATTATTTTTATTAATATTTTAATAATATTTAATTATTTATTTAATTTTTATTTAATCAACTGCCTCCCAGTTGTTGAAACGCATTCTTCACTGTGCGTTTTGGGCTTTGTTATCTAGTGCTTCGTGGCTACTAAACATATGAAACAGGCGCAATTTAGACCGTTAATCTCGAGATCCAATGGCTATTAAACGCTATCAAAAATAGGCCCAAATGGGGCCGATAGGACCAAGAGATAAGACCGTCAGATCATTCTTAGTAATCGAATCCAATGGCCGAGAGAATGGTTACGTGTGAAATTACAGTACCTGATTAGACACAGCTTGAGATTCGCGGGACCCACTAACACGCGTCAGTGTTGACTCCCACATCGTGATTGACGCGTGGCATAACGGCTGCTGACACATGCAGAAGATGGATGGCTCAGATCTCTTTGGCTGCGCATCAGATGCTCCATATTCACCACGTGTCACGTTGAATTTGAACTCGAATTTTTTTAATCTTTTGATGCATTTAATGTCTGATTTTGCCCCTTTTTGCACTGTTTTGTTCCATTTTTTCTCCATATTTCAAATATAAAATTCACAAACACACTAAAATTAATTATTTTACAAACATAATATTTACAAAAATATTAAAAATATTTATTTTATATTAAAACACACAAAAATTAGTCACAAACTTCTAAAATTTTTGATCTTTTGCCGTTTCACACAGATATAATTTTTAAGACTTGAAAATATTTTTAAAAATTACTAAAAATATAATAGAATATATTTACAAACTTAAAACACATTAACACTCAAAATAAAATCACACAACATTATTTTTACGGTTTTGACTATTTACAAACTAAACACATATTTAACATACTAAAATGACTCTAAAAATTACTAAAAATATTATTAAACATAAAAACACACTAAAAACACACTAAAAACACATTTTAATACTAAGACACAGAAACACCTATTAACACAAAAATGCTATTATTTAGAGGATTTAATGAGAATTAAAAGTATAAATAAATGATTTAAACCCTGTAAAATATGCACTTTTACATTCTCATCACTTATCATAATTTGTAATATGAATATCCTGAGTACATTGATCCCTCATGGCCATCACCTACGACATTACTAAGCAAAACATTAATTTACTTAACAAAAATAATAAATAGCACGTGAAATATCATGTTCTAACATCAAATTTTTATAATTATTCATAGAAGAAAACGACGAGCGTAGCACTCTATCTATTGTTTCTTTATTGCTTTTCCGTTTAAAGAATCTTGGCTGAGAAAGTTTGGAAGGAGATATACTTACAGATCTTTACAGAATCTCATTAGTGCTCACATCAGTTGATCTTGAAAGAGAAGAACAACAAGGAAGGTCTGAAGGTCTTGGAATGCATGATCATCCAGAGCTATTATCAAACTTGTAAATTTGTGTTTTATTCAATTATTATATGCGTTTTTAGGTTCAACCCAACATAAAATATACTTTAAAATTAGATTTATAAAAGCTTAAAACTTTTCATAGAATACTATTGAATTAGTAAAGTTTACGAAAAGCGCTAAAAACAAATTTGTTAAAGACAACAAACAAAAGTTTGAAAAACACAAAAGTTTTAGACCTCATCAAAATAAGGAATTTTTGTGAAGAAAAGTTTGAAGAAAACCGTCTCAAACATATAGTTATAGATATCTTTTAAAACTAACCAAAAATACCTTTCAATAATAGTTTTAAACAAAACGCTTGCTTAATGGTGGGCTTACAATTTACGACCAACAAAAGAATTAAAGCACTAAAAAAAAAAAAACTATATAAGTATACAATTCACTGTCTTATCAAATTCAAACTATTTTAAATATGAATCTGACATGAAACTTTACATATATGAATATGGCTTTACTTACGAACTTCAACAATTTTCAAATGGATTTTTATGCAGGATTAGTAAAAGCCTAAAAAATAGGCTGCAACATTACAATGCCATATATGGGCCGCTCAGCACCCGTACTAGTTCAAAAGTCATTTCATGGATCAAAGTTTTGACAATATGGCATTAGAATACATTGATATTTTTAGACTTAGCATGCCATACTGAGCTTACGAAAATAAATAGAAAATTTTCATAAATGCCATTTTTTAAGATTTTTTTTTTATAAATGCCATAAATGTTCATTTGTGGCATGACTTGACATATATTATAAATGTATGTGGCATAAGTTTTTTTAAGTGTGATATAAATAAGTACAACTTTTAAAAGTGTGGCGTAACATGTAATTTTCTCAAAATAAATAGGAACTAGAATTGGCCTTAGTGCAACTAATAACCCAAGAAGAATAATAAAGAGGTTTTACTTAGACAATTATTAAATAAGATAATTAATTAACTATTAAATTGATTAATTAAATAATTATTAACTCTAGCATGGATTATTAAAGGCAATTAATGAAATATAATTATAAGGATTAGATTAATTAATCCTTATAAGATATATGATGATTACACGATCCTTAACTAAAGGAAAATGTATTGTAGGAAAGGTTTTAATTCCTTTTATAATTATGTTAAATTAAATAGCATAAGACCAACTAAGCTTACACTCTCATTTGGTATTTCTCCATAGAATATAAGAATAGCAGATAGGAAACCTGACGAGATAGCAAATCCTATTTTGGAAAAGCAAGTAAGTAGGAATCTCACTAATGGTATGAATGGTTTTCAAATAAAATGTTTTTACATGATTTGTGAAAATTGTGAAATGCATGATTAGTGTTTTGCCATACCATGTTATATTATGACATGTCATGCCATGGCGTACCATGTTATGTATTGTTACTATATGATGTGATAAGCTCAGTTATGTTATGTTTATGCCATGTTATGTTATGATTATATCATATGCATTATGTAATGTCCTCTTTTACGGACGTCACAGTTGTCGTTACATTCATTCATTATATCCATTAATTGAAGCAAAACTATTACAAATTAAAACATGTATTTGAAACCATAGTTTGGAAAAGCATACCCAAGATCTGTACATACAATTTTTTTTTACAATTCACAAAAAATTATAAATTACTTAATTATAACAATTCACTTTTTCATAAACATCTTGTAAATAGTTTGCTAATATCATTGAAAATTAAATTAACCTTTGAAGACATTGATAAATTTCTTTGAACACAGTTCGGTAGGCCGAACTTTAGATTTCGGCAAGACGAACTGGACCGACAGGCTAAAGGTCATCCATCGGTAGGCCGCCTAAGGCTTTGCAAAAAGGGGTTTTAAATTCGATAAGTTCGGCAGGCCGATACATGGCAACCGGTAGGCCGATTAAACTCTTTGATAGTCCAACCAGTAATGGTCGGCAGGCCGAACTGTTATAAAAATAATTTGTTTTAAAACAAGTTTTAAAGTTTCAAATGCGGAAGAAAATTTATAAAATAATAAAAGTCCATCAAATAAACATTCTCAAAATTATAAAACATACCCTTAAAATTAAAAAATAATAAACATACTCAGAATCGTAAATCATTGATTATTTCATTAAAATCTCTTTCTTCGGCGTTCTTCCATTTGCAATTCATCTTACTTAACTCACATGCCCATCTTGGTCCTCCACCTATTCCATTATTCTTTTACCTTTATCTGCAACATGATGTAAACTTAATTAAGCAAATGCTTAGTAAGTACATTAGTAAATCTCACAACTTAAAACATTTCATGAACATCATCATCATCATCATAATAGTGCTCTAGGCACATTTTCATAGGGAACATATCTTTCTTTACATTGTCCATATTAAAACATTATTCATTTTATCTTAAGGGCCCAAGTGTTGCACCATAACATCATCATCATAGGCGCGCCGTCATGAGAGGAGAGGAGTAGCTAATTTCAAACCAAACATGACATCTTAACTTATCATATCATAACATAACATATCATTGGGTGTGCAACACTTATTTAGATGATACATATATACATACTTATACTTTCATGCTTTGAAAAACGTTATCATCAAAACATGCATAAACTTTCATGCCTTCAAAAACTTCATAATACTACTTCATGAAAACTCATCATAAAAAAAATCATCATAAACCATTATGAACATAGATTTCAAACTTTTCATAATACTTATACTTTTCATAAAATTCATCATGTTGCAGGTGAGAATGTACTTACCACTTAAAGCTTACTTAACCTTATCTTGTAGGTGACGACGCCGTGGTCTCGATGTGCTCACTTCTCATTGTGTTCATGTCATACATTCATGAAATGGCAATTAACATTTATTTTCAACGAATTAATCACCACAACTTAACATCCATTTCATATAACATCACATTTACATTCATTTCTTGAAAACATAAATATATAACATATTTCATTAACTTAAAAGCATTTTAAACAAAACTATCAACACAAATACATTTCTAACCTTCATGAATTCATAACTTAATAACTTTATTTTTACAAACAATTTGAGCACCAAATTTTGCAAGAACAAAGTTAACATATAAACACATTACCATGATTTTTCTTTAGTCATAAAAATTCCATTTAATATTTAAAACAAGTCATTCATCTTACATACCAAAATCTGCCAGCAACAATAACACAGCGAACAATCCTTACCTCAGGTCTATTTATCACATTTTCATACCATAGAAAAATCTAAAAAAAATTAAGAGATATAATAGACACATAGAACTATAACATATCCAAAAATCACCTTTAAATAAATTTTATACAGCTCAAATCATGCATTAGATGGCAGAGACAAAAATTGCCATAAACAATTTAGACAATGAATTACATGCAATACTTATTCCCAAACAATTAAAATAAATTTATTTAGACCTCAAAATTCATATGACATCATATAAACATATAATACAGTGCCTCCACAATTTCTCATCACCATATAAAATCATATAGTCATACAAAAACATTACACAATAAAAGTTCAACAAATTTACTATTTAAACAGTCTAAATACCTAGCCTCCATAAAAACTCCATAACACATAAAATATTAATCAAATCATCACCAAACTTTCCAGTCCTTTACTTAACATATTAATGAACATTTTATTAAAATTTCATGGGAAATTTCAATCATTTACTCTATGAACAAAAACTACATTTTATGCAACATAAACAATCAGCAACACATTTCTATGAGGTGCAGAGCATGAACAATTAATATCTTAGCCTACATAATACGAAATGGCACGAAATTTGGAGCAACATCACATAACATATTCATGAAAATCATATTAAAATTTCAGAGCAAACGGAAATTTGTAGGCAAAGATATAAGGGTCGGAACATAGAGACAATTCAACACTACCGTTTAGCATAAATCAGCAGTGAGTGATAGAGAGAAGAAAATTCATAACTTTTTATAAAAAAATCAAAATAATGTCAAAATTGGAGGAATATCACATAACACATGCATAAATGACATATTAAAAATTCAGAGCAAAACAAAATTCCTAGACAAAGATATTGCAGTCGGATTGAGGAGAGAAATACAATTCAGAAATACCGAAAAAATATATGCTTACCTCAAGCCAATCCTTTTCAAGCTTCCTTCGAATTTACCCTAACAAAATCTCTATATATTTTTTCAAATATTAACAGAGGAAATTGAGAGGGAGATGAAGGAGAAGAACGTGAAGGAGAAAGAGGGTGAGTGTAACACCCTGAAGTTAATTAAGTATAATTAGAGTATTAAATGGTGGATTAGTGTGCCATAATGATTATTTTAAACTTAACTAGATCACTTTGTGAAATTTTTAAATTAATTTCATTTTGATTCTTTTAATGATTTTTAATTATTTTTAAGTGTTATTTTAAATTTTAAAACAAAACAATTCGTCAAATGACCAACATGTCCCTTTTGAAAAACCACGTGATGTACACACGGTTTTCCTTCACTGGTTTTGTCTCTCTTTCCTCTATTTATTTCACTCACCCTCTCACTCTCTCTCTCACGCTCGTCTCTCTTCTCTCTCTCCTTCCCCGTGGGTCTCTCACTTACTTTCTCTCGATTTCTCTCATCCTCTCTTTAAATTTTGATTCAAAATTCGATTTCAAGCTTCGGGATTGTGGATTGAAGGCTCAGGAACGCGATTGAGCAACCACAAGCTCGATTCAAGGTTAGTTTTCAAAATTTCAAAACTTTTTACATTTTTCAAATTTTCTTGCATTTTGAAATCTAACAGTTTCTAAGCCTAGAAAAGCTTCAATCTAAGTTAGATGGACTTAGATTAGCTAAAATGCAAACTTTATTTCATCAAAAACGGATTGAAATCAAGATTTTTTATTTTTCCTCTATTTTCTCTATTTTTGGATTTTTGTAAAAATCTTGCTTAAATTTTGTTTTAATCCATTAAAAAGTGTTTTACTATGATTTTCTATTGTTTATAATGATTACCCATGCTTGAGAATTGAGAAAACAGGTTAGATTTGAAGATTTGGATTCGGGATGCCGAGAACCCATGCGTGAAAATTTCTGGAATTTCCCAGATCGACAGGCCAAACTTTGTGTTCGGCAAGCCAGATTCAAGAGGTCGACAGGCCGGATTCATCCGACCGGCAGGCCGAACCTGGAGATGTTCGGCCGACCGAACCTGCTCTTTCGACAAGCCAAACTGTGCAGTTCGGCAAGCCGAACCAGGACGACCGGCAGGCTGATTGGGCATGGTGTAATTTTGTGATTTTTCACCCGTTTTTACTGTTTTGAACCCCGATTGAAATTCTAACTTTAAAAATGATTTTATAAACCTAAAAGGCACACTAGGACACCATGAGATGATTTAGTACCATAGGATACCTCGGGTTACATACTAATGAACTAAGTTACTATGCATTTAGGAATTGTGCGTGGATCCGCAGAGCTAACGTATAGCGGACCGAGATTACAGTGTTGGACACCGACAAGAATATCTAGGTAGGACTTTTACCCTTTTTCTTTGATAGCCCTATTTTAAAATGATTTAAGCCAAAAATGAATTTTTATCAAATGTTTTCGATGACTGATTGGGAAATGATTTTGTTTAAATATCTTTACAAGCGGTTGCTTGAGAAATGTTCATAATGAATGTAAATGATTAGATCTGGTAAAGAAGAGATTTTAATAATTAAAGAGGTATATATGTATATATATTTGAGGGCATGATGCCATATCAGAGATCGGGTCGTGTAGTGAACGACCTTGGGGGCAGGTCTTGAAACCCAGCTAGGCCACTACGGTGGTGAATTACATATGGTTTGCCTAGGGAAAGAAAATGGTATTCTTTCTGGTCGACCTATATGAATTTTTTTGGTAAGATTATGCTTTTATTAAACTCTCATTTAATTTTTTATTTGTTTAATTATTTTAGCTCGTTTTCTATATATTTATCTGATTTACGAAATTTCTTTTAAAATTGAATAATTTCCAAATATAGTCCTACTGAGCCTTTCACTCACGATTTATTTGTTTTAAAATCTTAACCCTAGGTGGACATCAGCTTAGGATCAGAGAAGAGTCCGCCGATTGGACTTACAATCAGTAGAAGATTTGGGTAGGTTGTACTGTAGCAAGTAAGTCATGTAAACTTTTATCTTTCTTTTTACTTGGATTGTGGTTGTATTGTAATATTGTCAGTACTATATGTGTGTGCACAATATGTGGGCCAGTGGGACCCATACTCGTTCCACCTCACATTTAAATATTTTTAATGTTCTTTTATTTGCTTAATTATTATAATGGTTTATTTTAATTCCTTAAATTATTCTATTCAAACGATTTTAAAATTACCTCATTTTTACTTATAAATTTAATTCTAAAACCCTGTTTTCAACTAAACCTTTATTTAATTATCTTAATTAAACCACCACGTCACCTCCCGTGCTCCGGGGTGTGACAAAATGGTATCAGAGCTCAAGGTTATGAATCTTGGAAATTGTGCACATATAGGTACGACAATGGAATACCACTAACAGTCCAATTTTTATTTTCAGAAGTGAGAGAATGGCACCTAGACGTCGTTCGACCGTGGATGTCGAGTTCGAAAATGATGAGGGCATGATGAGGGCTATGTTTGCCGCATTTTGGCAAATGGCAGCAAGGGCAAGACCTGATGATTCCGAGGCTAGTCATCGGCATACGTACTTTAAGGAATTTTAGCGTGCGTTAGTACCAACCTTTGATGGAACCGGGGACCCGCAGGTGGTGAAATATTGGTTAGATTCGATCGTGAAGCACTTGGATAAGCTTAGTGTGCCAGCGGAGTATCACGTGGAATTCGTAGCATATAAGTTTGAAGGTGGAGCTAATACCTGGTGGAAACAAGCAAAGCTTTTGGAAAACAATGGCGATATTGATTGGGACAGGTTTAAGGAGCTGTTCTATGATAGGTATTTTTCGTAGGGATACAGGGACCAAAAGGCGACGGAATTCTATAGGTTACAGCAGGGCGATATGTCAGTTTAGAAATATGAGGTGAAGTTCAATGAATTGGCGAGGTTTGCTCCCTCAGTAGTGGCATCGGAGCGTGAAAGGTGTATCAAATTTTAGGAAGGACTTAAGGCTCCTATTCGACGACAGGTAGTTGCCCTACGACTTAGGAACTTTGGAGAGCTTGTGTCATCAGCAATATCAGTGGAGAATGATTACGCACAGTATTGTGAGAATCGAGCTAAGGCATCAGGAGGACCACAGAGGAGCGGCAGGAGGAGCGTCAGCAGTCGACCGACTCCGAGAAAGTGCAAACAGGGTGGCGTGGACAGCGGTAGCAGTAGTTCATCTAGTAGCGGGCGCAACATCCCCTACAGCTTTCATTGTCATTATTACTAGCAGCCAGGACACATCAAGAGGAATTGCCCGATCAGGAGTGCTCGCTTAGGACTTTAGACCAGAGAATGAGCTAGTCGTCAGCCTCAGCTTCAGACTCTACCTCAACCGCAACAGTATCATCAGCTTCCATTCCATCAGTTCTCTTCTCAGCAATTGTCACATCCAGCGCAAGGACATTAGCAGCAGAGTTTTCAATGTAACATCCCTCAGTATCGAGCACCGAGTATAGCTAGTGTGCAGTCGCCATCATCGCAGCAGTATCGGCCAGTTAATCTAGGAACTAGTAATGTGGGCAGAGGTAAAGGAAAAGCTTTAGTGCAAATTCATACGATGACATCAGGGAGTTCAGATGCCCAGACTAATAACGCAGTGGTTGATGGTACAATCATGGTTTCTCAGTCCTTAGCACATGTGTTATTTGATACTGGTGCCACTTATTCTCTCATTTCGAGTTCATTTGTACATGCCTTGGGATTAGAGATAGAAGAGTTTGATGAACCCTTAGTTATAGCTTCACCCTTGGGGCGGGTGTGTGTGAATAGTATTTGTAAAGCTTGTAAAATAAATATTGGGGATGAGATTTTGAAAAGTGATTTGATTGTAATCCCCATGAGAACCTATGATGTAATCTTAGGGATAGATTGGTTGTCCAAATACAGTGCAGTAGTGGACTGTCAACTTAGAAAAGTCACTCTAGTGTCTGATAAGGGGACGGTAATCACCTACCAGGGTGGTGGTGATCGAATAATGAGTGAGCGTCGTGTTAGGGCATGTCTTGGAGGGCGGAAGAACGCAGTTGTTATGCTATCTTCATGGATTTGGAAGAAGAGCCTAGTGTTTCGAGAAGACGTGCAGTAATTTCAGTGGTAGACGAATTTGAGGATGTCTTCTCCGACGAATTACCAGGATTACCACCGCATCGGGAGATCGAGTTTGGTATCGAATTATTTCTAGGAACAGCACCTATTTCTATAGCACCTTACCGGATGGCGCCGGCAGAGATGGAGGAACTCAAGAAGCAACTTCAGGAGCTTGCTGATAAGGGATATATTCGAAACAATACCTCGCCTTCGGGAGCACCGGTCTTGTTCACCAAGAAGCATGATGGAACACTTAGGTTGTGTATAGATTATCGGCAGTTGAATCGAGTCACAGTGAAGAACAAGTATCCATTACCCAGGATCGATGAGTTGTTTGATCAGTTGGGAGGTTCACGGTACTTCTCAAAGATAGATTTGAGGTCAGGATATCATCAGCTCAGGATTAAGGAAGAGGACATTCCTAAGACAGCTTTTAGGACACGGTATGGACATTTCAAGTTTCTAGTAATGTCGTTTGGATTGACGAATGCTCCAGTAGCTTTCATGGATTTGATGAACAGGATATTTAGGCCTTACTTGGATCAGTTTGTGATTGTGTTAATTGACGACATCTTGATTTACTCTAAGACTTGGGAGGAGCATGAGCAGCATCTCAAGATCGTGCTTTAGACTTTGCGAGAACATCAATTGTATGCCAAGAAGGAAAAGTGCGAGTTTTGGTTGATAGAGGTCAAATTTCTAGGCCATGTCAATTCTGATCAAGGTATCTCAGTGGATCCGTCAAAGATAGAAGCCATTGTGGATTGAGAACGACCGAGGAATGTGGCGGAGATCCGCAGTTTTTTAGGACTTGCAGGATATTATAGGAAATTCGTGAAGGACTTCTCGAATATAGCAGCGCCGTTAACGAGATTGATTAGGAGGAATGTCAGGTTCGAGTGGAATGAAGAATGCGAGTTCGCTTTTCAAGAATTGAAGAATCGGTTGACTTCAGCACCAGTGTTGATCATTCCCAACAGTGACGAGCCGTACGAGGTTTATACGGATGCTTCAAGACGTGGGCTTGGATGCGTGTTGATGCAACAGGGACGCGTGGTAGTGTATGGGTCGAGACAGTTATGACCTCACGAGTAGAATTATCCCACTCATGATTTGGAGCTCGCAGCGGTGATTCATGCATTAAAGATTTGGAGATGTTATTTGTTTGAAGCAACATTTCAGGTTTTCTCCGACTACAAGAGCTTGAAGTATCTGTTCACTCAAAGGGATTTGAATTTGAGGCAGCGGAGATGGATAGAATACATAGAGGATTATGAATTCACGTTGCAGTATCATTCTGGGAAAACGAACGTCGTTGCAGATGCGCTCAGCCGAAAATCTTCAGGAATATTAGCGTGTTTAGCTCTCGAGGATTGGAAAAGGGATGCGATGGTAAGTGAGTTCGGTCTACAGTGTTGCGAGGACTACGATGGTATTTCGGTGTACCACATGGAGGCGACCCCAGCTCTTGTTCAGATGGTGAAGTAGAATCAGTGGCAAGACCAGCATCTTCAGGGAATCTGGACGCGAATTCAGAACGGAGAGCAGTTCGAAGAATGGAGGATACATGCAGATGGATTGTTGTACTTCAGGAAGCGTTTGGCGGTTCCAGCTATCGTAGAAGTGAAGAAAGCCGTAATGGACGAAGCTTATAGGTCTTAGTTCGCTATTCATCCAGGGAGTACGAAGATGTATCATGACTTGAAGAGACACTATTGGTGGAGAGGTATGAAGAAGGACGTTCGAGAATACGTGGCCAAGTGTGCGACTTGTCTTCAGGTGAAAGCTGAGCATCAGAAGCCAGCAGGTCAGCTTCAGCCACTTCCTATTCCAGGGTGCAAATGGGAGCATGTGACATTGGATTTTCTTACCGGATTGCCAAGGATGGAGCAACGGCACAATGCGATTTGGGTCGTGATTGACAGGTTAACGAAGTCAGCTCATTTCATTCCCTTCAGATCGATGTGTTCAAGGAAGATTCTTGGAGAATTGTATATGCAGAACATAGTACGATTGCATGGTGTTCCTTTGTCCATCACCTCTGATAGGAATACCAGATTTAATGCCAAGTATTGAAGGAGTTTTCAGGAGGCTATGGGTACAGATTTGAATTTCAGCATGGCATTTCATCCTCAAACCGATGGGCAATCGGAGCGGGTTATTCAGATTCTCGAAGACATGTTACGAGCTTGTGCGTTAGACTTCAGCAGCAACTGGAAGAAATGCTTGCATTTGGTAGAATTCGCATACAACAACAGCTATCAATCGAGTATTGGTATGGCACCGTTTGAGGCATTGTATGGGCGACCGTGTCGATCGCCAGTATGTTGGGCTGAGCCAGAAGATAGGGTTATTCTTGGGCCAGATGAGATTCGTGATAGCAACGAGAAGATCATCGTGATTCGAGATC